>JAQIUT010000013.1:0-291833 GCA_028654355.1 Colletotrichum sp. SAR 10_99
CCACCACCGGCTTCACCGTCGCCGGTGGGCATGATGTTGTTCCACATGGCACCGGCGACGGTGAAGCCGGTGGTGGAACCGACGGAGCCGAACAGGGAGAAGATGGCCATGGCGGAGGCAATCTCCTGGTGGGTGACAGCGGACATGACGGAGATCTGGGCGCAGGCGGCGAAGATACCGGTTCCGATACCGTTGAGGAGCTGGAGAACGACGAGGGTTCCGACGCTGGTGCTGGGAGTTCGGTAGGGGATCAGGAGAGCGGTACCCAGAAGCATGAAGGGAACACCAGCGAGGGCAGTGTACTTGAAGTCTCCGGTCAGGCGAATGATGTATCCGAACAGAGGGCCGAAGAAGGAGGAGGCCAGGGAGAAGCAGTTAAGAATGTAACCGGCGTTGGTGATGCTCTGTCTGTGGACAACCAAGAGGTAAGACTGGTAGTAGGTATCCCAGCAGAAGATGGAAAGGAACATAAGGCCGTAGAGGAGACCAGCGCCAATGATGTTCCTGTTCCTCAGGTACTCCCAGGCGATAAAGCTCTTGGGGGTCAAGTACTTCTCCCAGACGTAGAAGGCGGGGACGCAGAGGATTCCGAGAACCAGCATGGCAATGATGTGGGCAGACTTCCAGCCGTGGGCGGCGTACGAGACGATGTTGAAGGGCAACATGAAGAGGGAGAAGGCAGCGGTAAGCAGAATGATACCGACAACTGCGAATAGCCTGTTAGAGATCTCTGGGGCATGCTGGGGGTCTGTTGGGGAGAAACTTACCATCGAACTGGACGAGGTAGTAAAGGAAGCCCTGGAGGTAGGTGCGGTCGGACTTGATCTTCTGGAGCATACCAGCCTTCTCGGCCTTACGCTGCATGAGGAACATGACGGCGGCGGCAGGGGCGCAGACACCGAGCATGATGATGGCGAAAGCACCGAAGGCCCAGCGGAAGTTAAGGTTGGTGTAGAACAGGTCGGCGATCTTGGGACCGGCGAAGACGACGATGACGTTAGGAGTGCCGTTGATGCCGAACATGATCATACGGTTCTTGAGGGAGGTCATATCGGCGACCATGACGTCGAGGACGAACAGCATACCAAAGTGACCGACGTAGTAGATGGTGTGGGCGGCGACGTAGGTCTCCATGTTCTGGCAGACGGCCTTCATCATGACACCGATGCAAGAGCAGAGAATCATGATCAGGAAAGCCTCTGTGCGACCCCAGATGTCCATGATCTTGGCGATGGTGACCTGGCAACATCCCGACAGGATAGTGGCGAAAACACCGACGATGGAGAGAAGACCGTGCTTGTGGAATGACGAGGTGACGAAGGCGTTGAGGTTGCTCTGGATGGACTGCAGGAGCAAATCGGCGAAGGAGACGATGTAGATCCTTTGAGATAAGGTTAGTCGGCTGTCACCGTCGCCAAGCTGGCTGGGGTGGCAGGATGCGGGCGAGGACTCACAGGACAAACATGCTGATCAGGGTCTTCTTGGTCCAGACGGAGGTGATGGCACGGACGCGCTGAACACCACCCTGGAAGTTTTCGCTCTCAGCGTCGGAGTCGCCCTCCTTGTTGTTGTTGGGGTTGGCGTTGACCTCCTGGACGCCATTGTTGAAGTTGGCGGACTTCTCGATGTCGGAGCCGGTGTCCTGGCGCTGGGCGCCTGCCTCGATGGTGGTCGACATGGTTCTTGAGGGGATTGTCGGTCGCGGTGCGACTATGAACCACAGGACTCAACGGGTTGGCGTTGAGTTGGGTATTAAGGGGTTCTGGGCAAGAAGGAATGGGAAGTTGAAGGCTGAGCGTGCCTGTTGACCTTGCTTGAAGAACCAAGAAGAAGGGAGGGAAAATCCAGATCTCGAAAAGCGAGGGTTCTATCCGCTCTTCTATATTAGAAATGGGCCCTGCCAAGAGCCAGGTGAAAATCCAACCCAAGCCGATGTCGCCCAATCTTTACTTTATCAGATGATCAGATTAGATGCCAAGAGACGAATCAAAGTTCGAAGACCATCGGAGGTATGTTTGGGTTCGTGCTAGCGTAGTGGGATCTTCCAGGCCGGCGACAGCTCAGGTCGGAGGGCCGCGTACTTGGCTGGACCCTCCTCACGCATGGAATGCCTAGCTAATAAACCAACCGTTCATACCCGAAATGTGAAAAGATCAGCCAATGCATCGGCTTATCCCTGGACAAAAAACTTCAGAAGAAAGTGGCGTGAAGGGATGAAGGAGCTCTGAGGGGGCACCAGCTCCATGTTGCCCTCTGGTCGGGCCGTCGACAGGTCGACGCGGTGGGGTTGGAGCGAGGATGGTGTCTGCCGGCCCCTGGTCACATCTCATCAAAGTCTGTTCATTGCTGGGTTTGACTTCTGCAGGTCGCTGCGTTGCAACCCCCGAGACGCAGCTAGAGAGACACGGCTGAAGCTGGTCGACAGATACCCAGGTGAGGTTCACGTGTTTGTGAGCCAAGACTGCCAACGAGAACATCATCAGCATCAGTCCAGTCTTGTCGTGTCTGTCCGTCGATGAACCCCAGAGAAGCTAGCGGGCAGAAGGTTTTTTTTTTTCCCTCAACACTTGGCTGCAGGGAGTATCGTCGGTGCCATGGGTAGCTGGCAGGGAAATGTCTCCCACATACCCGTAAGCTAAGCAAAAACCCCCCACTCGAGCGGGTTTATTATCCATGAACAATCGTGTTCTGCAAGCCCACCGGCCAGTGCTGGTGACACCGACCAGGATCCTTGCAGAAATTAGCCTGTCACCTCTCTGGCAACCAATCATGGCCAATACCCGCAAGCAGAAGTCAACGTTACCCATGCAGACCGGGACGCACATGGCGGCAAGTGGGAACGCAAAGAAGCTAAGAAGTGGTGGGAGGTCTCGCATTTTTGCCTCCCGGCCTGCCTCTGGTCTGGGTAAAGGATTGCCATCTGGACTGAGCTAGAGGCGAAACCAGGCCATGATGGACCATGCGCTGATCTGCTGGTGTCTTGATCCGGGTGCTTGGCTACCATTTGGATCGAGACGAACATTGGGGTTCCCGAGGCTTTATCAGGCCGCTTGAGCCATCCGATGGTCGTTGCTGGCGAGCTCGAAAGCCCGCGCCGCTGGGGTGCTGGTGCTGGACCAGAGGCACCCTCCGATCGAGGTTACCTTCTCCAACAAGCTGCTGTGCCACCCGCTTCCCGAGTCATAGAAGGCTGATGGTGGGCAGAGACGACGGCTGACGTGGCTCGTTGGTTGTGCTCTGGTGTGGCTACCTCCGCGTGAGTTATTTTGAAGCCTTCCTTCAATCTAACGATGCTTTTTTCATGTGTCAACGTCGTCGTTGACGAAGCCCAAGTCGGAGGCCCCCACGATGGACTCCTATTATTTCACGGACGACGGACAACAAGCGACATTGAGTCCGTCGGCCGTCAATGCAAACACATAAAGCAGGGGGGGACGACACCAACCAAGAGAAATATCAAGACGCTCACTGGCCGACGACAGGTCTGTCAGCTCAGGCTGTGCCTTCTAGGTGAGCGAGGTGGGTTCTGGACCAACTCTGCCCTGGTCAGCGAAACCAACCAACTCGTTGGTTACTTGAAGTGGAAAACAACCCCGATGGGGACAGTCTCCGTAAATCAATAGGCCGGACGAAAAGAGCTGCGCGTCGAGACACTTTCGACACCCTTGAAGAGAAAATCTCTTCGCCACAACCGCTCAACGCGACGGCCATCTCGAGCTTCACTGTGACTGGATCGGAGGTAACGAGAAGGGCCGTCGAAATATCGGTTTTACTGAGACATATTCCGAGGGCAAGTCCTCACGAGACCACTGAGTCAAGACCAACAAAGACCGCCAAAAGCCCACGAAATCCCACTCAGCGAGCTAGACTAAACAGCTGAAGGATTTCTTACGCACGAAAGCGCATGTTCGACGACGACACCAAGATATCTCATGCCGTATTGACCCTGTTCAACTCTGAAATCGCGACAGACCACAGAATTTTGCCCTCTTCGCAAAGCCTCTGCTGACCTGCCTCCAGGTAGCCAGACTGAGACCAACGGAAAACTCCGGCCATTGCTCCGGCTAAAGCTCCCCTCTACGAACGCGCGATTTTACCAACGGCACGCCGATCGGTTTCGGCGCTCAACAGACGGGTACTCGGCAACGGCGCTTTTGACGCAGGAAAATCGCGGCATCTCGATTGGCAACGGAGCACAGTCGCCCCTTCAGCAGCAACGACTGAGTTGTGCATCGCGATATTGACACTTGCAGCGAATTTCTGCTCTTCTTGGGAAGAGGCGAAATTTGCGGCGCGATATAGTGTCTTGCTTTTGGGGCCTACGAGAATGCGGGATCCGTACCAGCAGGCTGGCACGATATTCCTTTTCTTGTGACTTGTCTATCCGCCCGATCTAATTGCTGACACTGGGTCTTCTTCTTCTGAGACCGAGTGAGGCCCAGCAACTTGGGCAGCGAGACTAACAAAGCGTTCCGATGCTCTGAGACACAAGCACTCGACTTGTCAGGCCGGACACTTCCCATGTGCGTTGCATGAAGAACCGGGCCTTGCCACAACTGAGGCAGGCATGTAGTCTTTGTCGGCATTCTCCATGTTATGTTTGCCACGATCACGCCTCAGATGTCACTTGAAGACAACTGGAGTTTTCAGCTGTCGGTCCGTAGGTGCATTTTGCATTTACGCCTCTGAAGCGCGTCTGGCGGGCAAATCGGGGACCAACTACCTAAAGGAGAAGTTTGATGACGCCGCATGCTCCAGTGCTGAGCGAAAACCTGCCAGCCTTGAAGTCGTAGCGATTAATTGGGCAGGACCGAGGCTCAAGCAAGTTGTTCGATGATACGGTATCATCACTTGGACCACGAAGCAAGGACTTCCCGCTTTCGAGATGCAGTGACGCGCAAGCCCATTTAATGCTGCTATATTGCGGCATCGTGATAAATTTTCTTGGTTTCTTTTTTTTTTTTTGACTTCAGCACGAATTTGAGCGCCGATCGGTTTTATTTAGTTACGTCGGTCGTCGGTCATCGAGCAGTTGACCGAGCTGAACTGTGCACTTTTGCAATTAAAATCATAAAACTATGACCAACGCCTCGTGAAGATCGACTTCAACGAAAGAATAGAAACTGAATCTCTGTAATGACGCTGATCTCAGGAGGACTTCTATGTCTTACAAGATGGTTCACATCAATCCACTTGAGACTGTGTTTAGGATTGAACAGAAGTCACGATCACATTCATCCTCTGCGACCGAATCATCGAGTGCAATCCCAAGAATCTGGAAACTGTCCCCTGAGAGACCCTTCGCATTGACCTCTCATCAAACTCTGCATTCATTCTGCTTCATGCAGTTGGAGCTGAACGATGTTGGAGGAAAGGGGAATCTTGGCCGTGACAGGCCACATCCGATATCGGGACCAGAGAACTCTCTGCATCCAAACGCCTTGTACTACGTGAAGAATGTTTGGCTAAGCTTCGTTCATCAGATGAGAATCTTGATGTAGATTCATCCCGCGATATGTCAATCTACAGTGCAGACTGACTGTTGGAGGACCCTTGTGGACAGGTCAATATGACACGTAAATTGCCAAGCCGCTGACACTTCCTAGAGGAGCGCAAAAACACTTGTGATTACACCTCGATGTACTTAACCAAGGCACAAGATATCCTTGGCCAAGCCACATGCGTGAGCACTTGCCCCCGAAAAAGGTAGTCCAAGACGTCTCAATTCTTTAGAGTGTGGCTAGTCAGTCACGTAGTCTTGGCAATGGAGAAAGATCTAATCACGATAATCAGTAAGTAGAGAACTGGACCTGCAGAGGGGGGGTCCTGTAGGGCTGCACAGAAGTCCCCAAAAATAACGAAGGCCGCGAGACAAAAAAGAAAAAGATGGGATGAATGCGGCGATTGTCATACCCACGGGCATCACCCACCGAAGCACCGTCTGCAGGTCCCGTTTATTACCAGGCATGCGGAATGAGGGGACGAGGAGCGCGGCCAGAGGAGCGACCACGCGGGTGAAGCGGAGCGCGGCTGTCACTCTGCGAGGAGACTGCGTTGCAGCGGATCCGGGCATAGGCGAGGGAGGACTCAGAGGCGAGAGTCTCCCAAGATGGCCGAGAACTTGGCCCGGGTTAAACCGGATTCGCGGTGGGGTTCTTCGGGGTTCATTCGGGAAGAAGACGAGAAGGCGTTGCCGATCAGGGTAAAGCCTGCTCCCGCTCGCTCGCATCCTTCGCCCTTCTTTTCCACTCTCTTTCTCTTCTTCGTGTCTCACTCCAATGCAACCGAACTTTAGTCATCGCGTCTCTTCGCTTCGAGGTTTCGGGATATCCATAAGCCGATGGTCAGCAAGTGGTCATCATTTGCTATCCTTATTTAGCAAAATTTTCAGAGGGTATTCTAGACGGTGCCGGCTTCTTGGCATGTAATTGTGGAAACTTACCCAATTAGGTCTCGCGATTTGTGCTTGCCGATGGACGAGATGCTGCAGGAATCTAGCTTCAAAAGATTCTCTAGTTCATGGAGAATCTCATTGAATTTATATTATTCCAGGGACCAAGACTCTTCATGTTCGTGTTACGCAAACTATCCACAACAGTGTTTTGCTCTTTTGTGACATCTCAGTCTTCGGGCAACTGTCGACGCCCCGGGCAAAGCCTGTGCCGCAGAAGCCTGTGGCAGTGTGAAAAACATGCAGGATATGCTCAGACCACGCAAATCAAGTCGCGTGCCACAGGTCTCCGGGATGATTAAGCTCAACGGAAATTGCACGCTGAGCCTCAATCGGAAGAAATAGCCGGTATCTTGATAATCGGCAAGCCACTTCCAGGCGCGCTCGACGATGACTGGCCCAAAAGATCTTTTGGGTCTTCGGACTAGCTCCGCCGTCACATCATGAGGTTATTTCCTCCACGTCTCCTCGGCCCGGGTTGCATCAAGAATCTTCCCGCGTGCCGTCTTGGCTCCCCAATTTAGCCTTACGAGACCCTGCGTTTGTTCCGCCCGCGGGACGCGACGTTGCAATTTTCGTGCTGTCATGGGCGGAATTCCGGAGCACTGACTACGTTTAAGGAATGTGGTTGGCGACTCGCAGTCTTCCACTCCTGATCGGTGTCCTTTTCCGTGTCGCCCCGACCGAAATGTCGACTCAGAACCCTCACGCTAAATACGGCCGGTCCCATAAGCTGACGCCAGTATCCGGTGCCGTGAACCCGGACGTTGTGGGTCTAATGAGGATTGGCGGCAACGCCGACTTACACGGGAGCGCGCCAGGATCATCGTGGGTTGGAGCTCGGGGTGGAATAAAAGTCTGATAATCGTCCATCTAATCTCATCTAATCTGTAGTCTGTCTCGACACCGTGCTTGGCATCCAGCATTCCCAGACAACCGACCATGGCAAGCCTCGAGGGGAACCGCAAGACGGTCAACGAGACCGTCGTTGACGAGCCCGAGCCCGTGAGCCCGACGAACACCATTGAAGAGGTCAAGCGCTCTTCCGGTATGGCCCATGCTTCTCCCACATGCCAAGGATTGTTATCTAAAAGATTTTATCAGATGAATCTAGTGCCCCGAGCCAAGATGTTCTCTACGCGGCCGGCGTTGGCCTGAGACCCGACGACCCTTCCTTGCCATGCCTCACTCTGCGCATGTGGATTATCGGTATCGGCTTCTGTCTTCTGGGCAGCGGCGTCAACACTCTCTACACGTTCCGGTTCCCGTCGATTACCCTGTCACAGTCCGCCATTCAGTTCTTGGCATACCCGGTTGGAAAGGCTTGGGAGTTTGTGGTCTCGGATTGGGGTTTCAATGTCAGAGGCAACCGCTACAGTCTCAACCCGGGACCTTTCAACTACAAGGTTTGTTTATTCATCAACTGATGCTTCACCTACGGCACCGATACTAACAGATACAACAGGAGAACATCCTCATCTACATTATGGCCAACCTCAGTTTCCTCACTCGACTCAGCGCGGACGTCTTGACAGAACAGCGAGTTTTCTATGGTTACGAAGCAGGATGGGGTTTTGAGCTTATAGTAACTCTGGCCACGATCTTGTTCGGATTTGCTTTGGCTGGACTGTGCCGCTCCTTGGTAGTTGAGCCTGTTGGCTTGCTGTGGCCTGGTGTTCTTGGCAACACTGCTCTGAACGCGGCTCTGCACTCCAGCAGAAAGGAAGACGAGACAGAGTATGTTCTGTTTCTACAACTCTGAGATAACGCAACTAACATTGTGTGTTCAACAGGACCAAGTGGACGGCCTCGAGATACAAGTTTTTCATGTTTGCCTTTGCCGCATCATTTTGCTGGTACTGGTTCCCCGACTTCATCTTCCCTGCATTGGGATACTTCACCTGGGTCTGCTGGATTGCGCCCAACAACGCCGTGGTAAACCAAGTCTTTGGAATGAAGAGCGGAATTGGTCTGCTACCTTTTACGTTCGATTGTAAGTTGGCAATCGGTGACAAGTAAGGTCATGCTGCTGACTTAATCCAGGGAGTCAAATTGCCTACATTGGGTCGCCACTGGTTGTGCCCACCTGGGCTATCCTGAACGTTCTTGCGTCCTTGGTCTTCTGGATCTACATCATCTCACCAGCTCTTTACTACTCAAACACCTGGGAGTCAGCTTACTACCCCATCCAGAGCAACTCAATTTACGACAAGAACGGAAAGACCTACAATGTCTCCAGAGTCATCGACAAGAAACATGGCTTCACCTTCAACGACACCAAGTACGAAGCCTACTCTGACGTAAGTACACTCTTGACAACGCTTCTTAAATTGCGCCGCTAATCATTGTAACCACCCAGATTTACCTCCCGGTCACGTATGCCCTCAACACGTTCGGTCTCTGCTTCGCTACCATCGCTTCTCTCTTTGTCTGGCTGTTCCTCGAGAAACGCAGAAGCATCTCCGCAGCATTCAGAGCTTCCCCGCTGCCCGCCCTCTTCGGTCGCAAGGTCGTGCCTCGGGACAACCCCCAGCCTTTGTATGGGGCTGTGCCAATTTTCTGGTACTGGACTGTGGCTGCTCTCGCTCTGGGCTTTGGCATTTTCGCCTGCGAGTTCTACCCCGTTCAGCTGCGATGGTACGGAGTCATTCTGTCATTCGTCGTCTCTGCGGTCTTTTTCATCCCCGTAAGTCCCACTCTTCGCAACTGCAGCATGGATGTTTTCAGTGTTGACAGAAGTTTGCAGCTTGCCTGGGTCTACGCCACCACCAACATGAAGATCCAAATCGACATCTTTTGCCGAATCGTCGCCGGCTACATCTGGGAGGGCAAAGTGCTCGCTAACATCTGGTTCTTTAACTTGGGATACATCTCGGGTATCAAAGGGCTTGCGTTTGCTCAAGATCTCAAGCTCGGAATATACTGCAACGTAAGACCCCGCATCTTTTCATATCTCATCTAGCCCGGCTAACATTTGCGCAGATTCCTCCAAGACAACTGTTCCTTGTTCAGGCAGTTGGCCTTGTCATCGGCAGTCTCGGTCAAGTCTCTGTCCTCAACTGGGCTCTCAACCACATCCCCGACATCTGCTCGACCACAGCACCCAACGGCTTCACCTGCCCCTTTTCTCGAACTCATTTTAACACCAGCATGGTGTGGGGCGCAGTCGGCCCTCGCCGTTTCTTCGCAGAAGGAGCCATGTACCGCAACCTCCTCTGGTTTTTCCTCGTCGGTGCGGTCTTGCCGGTGATTGTCTATGTTCTCCGAAAGAAGGTCTTCCCGAACGCCACATGGCTCAAGAAGATTCATGTGCCCTTGTTCCTCGGCGCACTCAACTACATCCCTCCGGCGTCGGGCACAAACTATGGCAGCTGGGCAATTGTGGGACTCCTGTTCGGGCTGCTCATCAAGAGAAGACAGAGAGATTGGTGGAGGCGGTACAACTTCGTGCTCAGTTCTGCGCTGGACTGCTCCGTTGCCATCGCTGGTATTGTTATCTTTTTTGCGCTGTTCTACACCGGGGCCTCGAAGAAGTTTAGCTGGTGGGGAACGGACGTCTACAAGGTATGATCCCGAATTCTTTCCAGGATCGAAATGCGGTATACTAACTATGTGTTGCAGAACACTTGCGACTGGAAGAGTTGTACCTACCTAGAGAGACCTGCCAGTAAATCTGCCTGAATGTGGCGAATGAAAGAAGAGCTTTCAGCTCGGGCTTCCTCTTACTAAAGCGGATGCTGCTGAGTATTGTGTAAAAAGAGGATAGAGAATCCTATACCGCCATATGTCAAGTCTAGCAAAGTTAGATAGTCGATACCCATGTATTAATCTGAAGTAATCTGTCGCGATAAAATCGGGTGTAATATGCATTCTTCTGTACAAGTCCAGCGACCCGGCTCCAAGCATGCACGCACGAGAACACCGCAGGCATGCAGGCGAAATTGCCGTTCTGGCCATCAGTCATCCCCCGAGAGCAACGTGGCAGTACTCAGCAGGAGTGCAGTGGGCATTCCAAGATAGGGCTCGGAGAATAAGGTCGCTTTTGGTCCTAACAAATGGGAAGTTATCCGCTTCACCAGGGGATACTACCAGGCGGTCGGGCTGCTACACATCATGGTGGGGGCTTGGAGAGTTGAGGTGTTGATGGAGCTGGTATGCTAGATCGGTGTTTGTTTTGATAAGATATTTTTATTCTGATGCCACGTCAGCACTAGGGAAGCGACGGCAAACAAGGCAGCCTGACATCTTAAACACCTGACGAACAAGAAGAGGGGTTTCCTGCGGCTACTAGGGTGGTTCTTGAGGGAGGGCGTCCAACTACTTACTGCAGTCTTCCTGCAAAAGGCTGATCATAACATCCTGTAGTCCAACAGCTCTCTCAATAGGGCATGAAGCAGACGAGACCTTAGAAAGCGGCAAAGCATTTGTTGAGCTACACAAGGTCTCTATCTCCAACACAGCAGTATGTTACAGGATCACAGGATCGCATACCGACACAGCCAAAACAAGAAGCAGGAAAAGCGGTCAAAACAGTACCACAAAGCCGCATCATTCTCTTCGTGGATAGCTCTCAAGGGAGGAACGGAGCTATGGGATATGGCTTTGCCATCTATTAAGACTCCAAACGCATAGCGCAAGGCTGTGAACGGCTCGGGTTAGGAGAGGTTGTCGACGCTGAAGTGGAGGAAGCAAGCGCAGGACTACACCAGGCTCTACGTAGTCACCAAAGCCAGCCAACTCACCTATGCACTGACAACAGCAACGTCAACGGCATCAGCATTCACTTACGTCGCGGCGTCATAAGGCCTATGTGTTTACCATAGTCTCTATAATATACCAGCAGCGCTAAGTAAAGCCCCCAAGAACCACCAAGCTCGGCACCTAATACGCCACATGTATTGGTTCGGCATCATCATTAAACACGGCCTAGATCCTTGGACTATCCGGCGCGTCGCTATCAGCATTCACTTGTTCACTCCTTAGGTCACTAGGAACAAACGTACCTCATAACCGGGAGGGCACGGCGTGATGCAGTTCCAAAAGCCGTCACCGTACCCGTGACACTCGTACTCTCCGTCGTCATTTGCAGTTGTGATGGGCTTGCTGCAGGGCGGGAGGTCCATCTTGCCTTGGGCGTTACCCTTCCACCTCGCGCAGCCCATGCAGGCGCCGTACTGTTTACCCGGGGCGGTGCACTGGCGCGCGCAGCGGCTGCTACAACCGGACACGTCGTCAACGCTGTAGTCTGCAAAGAGCCAGGCGAAGTCGCCGGGGGAGAGATTTCGGTTCGATGAGAAGCCTGGGGAGCAGGCTTGGGCGAATGGTGCGCTTGCGCAGAGCACAGCGGCGGCGATGATTGCTGTAAGACGCATTTTTGTTGGTGCGTGTATCAGCCTGGGAGAGTCCGGGGGGTGGGGAGTGGATTCGGAGTTTGAGAAGTCACGAGATTTGAGAGACTCTTGAATGTGGAAGAGCAGGAATGCAAGAATATGTACACTACACCAAGTGCCAGCGGTGGTTGATACCGTTAGCAGTCATTTCCACGGAGTCCCGCTCATCTGACATTTTACAATATGAGAATCTCGGGGTTGGCTTGCCCTCTTGAATGGGTTTTGCGGATGCAGGCGGAGAAAGAGAAGACGTCGAGCAAAAAAACTTTATCTCCTATCCCCACATTCTGAATTTGAGAGTCGAGGTCATTTAAATGTTATTAATCTCCCGGCCTCCTCGGCTTGGTTCTCAGAGACGAAGGTCCCAGTATCCTTGCCATGCCAGTGCCTCTTCCAGCTAATTAGCTTCTATTGACTTGCTCTGCCTGGAGGAAACCGTAGATTTTAGCATTACTTCGGACTTGCGAAGACTGTTGAGCTCCCTGGGACAGAGACCTCATCCTTTTCCCAGTTGCCACCTGATACAGAGCTAGTAAACGCCAAAGCTATCTAGAATATTGACAATCATAGCCAAAGCGTTCTTCATTCAAGTCGGCTTCGAGAGCACAGCAATGCATTGTATGACCGACCCTTTGCTATCTTGTATTTGGAGATGGTCTCATAGTGCTGTGATGTTGTGCTTCCCTAGCAAAATATTGTTATTTTATATGCCAGACCCGTGACAGCGAGTCAGCATAAGCGCTCCTTCAAGTTTTGTTGGTCGAAAAGATGAGGGTTTGTGCTAACACCAAGCTTAGTACGATGTTTAATAAAGTATTGTCGACTGGGAATGATCCTGCTAAAGTATAAATATCACGGGATTGCATGCTAGGGTGTTGTTGGTATCGCGAGTCAGTCATGTCTTGACCATAGCCCCTTTTCTTGCGGCAACGCCCCGCGCACACACCGCAAATCTCTTCTTCCCGTTAAGTCTTACATCTAGATCTTACGCTATAGGTTATTGTATTCTGTCCACTATACCGAACCTGCTCCAAGAGCTGTGACCATCATACATGTGTTGTCTTTTTGGACCTCGCTAAAAGGTTGTACATCGCAAGCGATCGTCGGGGTGATCCTTCAGGTTCACTTGATGTTGCAAGGTTTTAAAGACAATCTCCGTTTCGGAGGAGCAAATTCCTTGATGAGACTATAGGTCTCTTATTCTCTTTCAATGCGGTCGAAATATGAAGTGGTCTGTATGTAGACTTGACGTGTGCTTGACTGTTGAAGATGAGTTGTTTTTCCTGAGCCCGCTGATGAGTATCTGATTTACATGTAGGTACTCTCTCCTTGAAGCTGTGCAGGACCTGTTCACGCTTTTGTAGCATTCCCCGCGTGACAACTGATTTAGACGCCATTCAAGAACTTTGAACGGATTCATACAGAGATATAATTGATCAAGAAGGCCAGGGCATATCTCAGGGAATACTGTAGGAATTGATCAAACGTAGCACGTCGCTTGCGCACAAGTGCTATGGCTAACTAGGCTATTTTCCGCTTCAAAATTGCAACATCACGTGTCTTGTTAAACAGTAGCTGGGTAATTGGCCTTCATCAGCTGATACCTGGCGAAGTGAAATGCCTGGGACGATGACTGGCTTGAAGCATTCTTTCTAGAGACTATTGCCGAGCCAAAGGCACAAGTTCGGGGCTGATAGTGTTCGTATGATAGCCGGGAGTTTTGTAGCAAGTGATCTGAACTAAGTAGGTATGTAGGGACTGCTGAAAACCCGCGAGCCTGAGACGTTTCTATCAAACTACAGAGACGGGCGATGTGGTCGCGTCTTTTACCTATGCTACGTTTTCAGTCATTGGTGCCGCCGTCTTAGCACGGCTCACACTTTATCTCATGAATTGCAAGAGTATGAATGAAAAGGGGCTAAAGCATGAAGTTAATAATCTCAACTTTGAGGACTTGTTGAACGACAGTATATGGTTGTCCAATCTAATGAAAGTAGGCTTAGGTGAAGGTTTTTGTTTCTTTTCATATGATTGTCGCACCCTAAATACGCCTGCTGAAGACTTTTTAACTGCATCCTCTTATAACATGAATCCTTGATAGCATCTGCGTACTGAACACTTGTTGAACTTACTGGTCTGACCCTAAGATGTCCGGAAGATGTTCTCTCCTGTGTTTAACCTTTCTTCTGGTATTATCCTATTAGTTATATATTGGTGAGCTCCTCACTATTAATAAGCGAATGCATACAAATGTTCGGCCCGCGTGTATGTATCGTGAACCCATATCACTCGCCGCTAGTAGTGTACAATTACGAAGCATCACAAAGATACTCAAGTTGAGGATCTAACGGTTTTCAGCCTTGATATGACTGTTGTACTGGATGTTGACTACAGGCTTTCTCACTGGCGAAATTGGAAATCGGAGACAGCGTTATCTCACCACCTATGACTAATGTTCAAATGCTGGTTGGAAAAGTTTCCGTGGCCTGGTCGAAGATGAGATGAATTTTCCCGGAATATCCCCGCGCGTTGGCCGGGGTTGGACGGCCAGCCCCAAGCACGCAACCGCGGCCCCAATCCTAGTTCCCGTAATGGGGTCTCCTGTAGATCGCGTCATTCGGTCAAGGCTGCCTTTACGTACTAAATTGCCGAAATCCCACGCTCCTCGGCCGACCGAGTCCACCTCCCACTGGTCGTTGATAATCTCGATTGCCCTTTTTGCTTGCAGAGAGAAACTGCTCCAGATTTCTTTCTGAGATACCCAACTGGTCGAAGGGCGAAGCATTTCCTGCATTAGAGAAGCTGTGGTCTTCACTGCTTGCTGGTTTCGTTTCACTTGTAGGTAAACTGAATGAAGAGTATCTGCAAATGGGATGCATGACGTGTATTATCAAAAATAAACCCACGGCATCCAGTGTCTACGAAAACGCATCCGAAAGTGCCATTCAGCTCCTTCGAAAGATAATCCAGAATCGCGGAAGGCGGAAGCGGATATTCGCCATGGCGGCGATGTCTGTTGTCATCGATAAACCCTGTCTAGTAACCCAGTCGTCCCCCTACCTCAGTGCCGATTGTATCATCCACCCCTCCAATGTTGAAATCAACATCGGGCCGTGAACTAGCACCGACCACTAACAGCTGCAGAATTGCAATTCCACAAACCAACATTTACTTGGAAGTCAAAGCTCTATAGTGATTTGACATTTAGTTATGGCTTACGAAGCGGCCATTCTTAGGGTTCTCAATGGACTCTGACAATGGGAAGTGGAATCTTAAACTGGCGGAGACTGTCCGTCTTGAGCTCCAAGTGCGTTGCATCCCCTAAGCCTATTCCGATGAGGTATTCCGAGAAGGAAGAGGACGGGTAAAAAATTCTGCATGATATATAGGTTTCCTGGCGATCGCGTTTCTTCTCCTTCCTTCTCGATCGCTGGCGCTATGCAGTGACCTTGTCCCTCTCCCGACACTACTGCCATCCAACGGCGAAGCTCTTGTGTCCTGAAACACTGTCTTCAGCCCTACCCGCTAGTCTTCCGTCCCTCCCGTCTCTTGGTACTTGGCGTCTCAATGGCTTGGCGAAGGCCCTTTGGAGACCGCGCTGCGGCGTCTGGCACCGTTACCGAGGGCCAGGTCGAACAGATCTCCAATGGAAGCGTTCAGTACATCGGTGAGAAGGGCGGCAATGATGCACCTCCGACATACCAAGACGCCTCCGGCGCGCCCGTTGAGAACAACTCACCTTTGGGGTATTCCGTCGGGCCGGTTACGATCACGTTGCTGAACATCACAATGATGATCGGTGCTGGTATCTACTCAACACGTGCGTCTTCTCTCCGGGCACTTCGCAGTTCACAGGGCATGCTGACATTTCCAAGCTGCTTCGATTCTCGCGGGCACTGGTTCCGTTGGTGTCAGTTTTGTCTATTGGACTCTTGGTTACTTGGTAAGTCATCAAGCCTTCCCATGCACGCAACCCGACAGCGGCAGCTAGAATGGCAACAATGGCTGACCCAATCACGCGATCAGCTATGCATGGCATCTGGAGCCGTCTACCTCGAGTTCACCGCATACTTCCCCAGTCGATCCGGTTCCGAAGTCGTCTTTCTCGAACAAGCCTACCCCCGTCCCATGTGGCTTTTCCCAACCACATTCGCGGTACAGAGTGTTATTCTATCCTTCGGAAGTGCAAATGCGACGGGTGGGTGCATACGCTAGACAAACTACAACATAATCGCTGATCAGATGCAAAGTCATGGCAAACTACCTGATTGCCATATCTGGCCATGAGGGCACAGATTGGCAAATCAAGGGGACCGCCTTAGCCTGCTACACCCTAGCCACACTGAGTATGTTGCAGTTAATCTTTACGTTGGTTTCAGTAGGCTGACCATCTTCAGCACTTGTGTTCAACACCAAGTACGCTTATTGGTTTTCCAACGGCGTAGGGATCGTGAAGATTTGCACTTTGCTTTTCGTCATCATCACTGGTTTCGTCGTTCTAGGCGGACACACAAAGGTTCAAGACCCCACGGCAAACTTCAAAGATGCCTGGTCTGGTAGCTCTTCGGCTACTGCCTACGGCATGACTACTGCACTTTACCGCATCATCTTCTCATACGGAGGTAATTTCCAATGGAATCTTCCGGCTACGTTCGAAACCGAAGTCGAGTCAACTAACGCATGAAAAGGTTATAACAACGCATTCAATGTTGCCAATGAAGTGAAGGTATGTGGCCGAAGGGCCGAGGATCCCCCACAAGTAATGATATGCTTATTAGAGTGCCCCTGCAGAATCCCGTCAGATCCCTCAAGATCTACGCTACCGCAGCTTTGACCACGGTCTACGTCCTTTACATGTTCGCCAACGTTGCTTTCTTCGCTGCTGGTGAGCTATGACCCAAGTTGTTGGAAAACAGCCAAGCGCCCCCAGAAAGGCTAACTGATTGTTTGTGATTAGTACCAAGAGAAGATCTTGAGAACTCCGGCTTGACAGTCGCAAGCCTGTTTTTCACGGCAGTCTTCGGGAACTCAGGGGCTGTGCGTGGTCTGAACTTTCTTATTGCACTGGCCTCTTTCGGAAATATGATCGCGGTTATTATTGGCCTTTCTCGCCGCATCAGAGAGTGCGGTCGCCAAGGCGTACTGCCTTGGACAAGATTCTGGGTATCTACGAAGCCTTTTGGAACGCCGTTGGGACCTTATGCCGTGATTTGGTTTCTGACTGCACTAATGATTCTTGCGGTGCCGGCTGGAGACGCTTTCACTTTTGGTACGAGCCCCATACATGGCCCCGAGCTCGGCGTGGGACCCGCCTCGCTAACGATGCCACAGTCAACGATCTCGGAGTCTTTCCCCAGGCCGCCTTTAACTTGGCCATGGCTGTGGGTATCTATGTCGTCCGCTGGCGGCGGAGTAAGCTGAACCTCCCCGAGCCCGAGTTCAAAGCGTGGCACGTGGTGATCATCTTCAACATCTGCATCCAGCTTTACCTTCTGATCATGCCATGGTACCCGCCAGCAGGCGGACAATACGCTGGTGACGTCAGCTTCTGGTATGCGACGTACGCGGTGACCGGTGTGGGAATGTGAGCAGTCTTTCTCCCCAATAATCTGACTCGCAACGGCTAACGAGATTGCAGTCTTCTCGCCTGTGCAGCTTACTACTGGTTTTGGGCATTCCTCATCCCAAAATGGAAGGGCTACAAGTTGCGCCAGGAACTCATTAGTTTTGAGGACGGTGCTCAGAGTAACCAGCTTCGGAAGGTCCCCTACGCCGACGTTGCCGAATGGGATGCTACTCACGACGCGGCTGGGCGCATCATCAACAACACCACCGTTACCGAAGCTCCGGTCGAAGAGAAGGCTGTGCGCGCTTCATCTGAGGGCAGCAACTCTGATGTCGGTAACTCAGTTTCTGTGAGTAATCAGAAAACCGGCGGTGTCTAGCTTATGAGATAATGGGATGCACTGCATGAGCCACGTCTGATCGTCATCTGGTACGGGCGCTGGTGATTAAGTAGCCGGATTAGAGTTCTTGCCTTTTCCCCGAGAAAACCAGCATTCCCACGGCACGCGGGGTATTGCGCAACACAAATCAATATATTATTGAGCTTGCGCTGATTGCGCCGAGTTGAATGTGCACGTGAAAGGCTGCATGAACATGAGTCGCCCTGCCAAGGCAGTCACTCAGCCTAACTAACCTCAACCTGGGAAAACTGCACTGAGGCAATCATCACGATTAATGAGCCACAATTGTGGCAGATTACGGCTACCGTTCAAACTGCTGATAAGCAATCTATCGGACAACATTGCCTTGGCTTGGAGGGTGCGCTAATGTTGGTTTCGTCACACAACCGCGAGACACATGGGAAGGGTGATCCCGTTCCCTACCGGAGCACCCGGCAAGAAGGTTATTTAGACAGCTTCGGCATGCCTGGCAGAGCGAGCCCGGCCGAGGGATGGGCCATGAAGGGCCAGACTGGGGACTTGGCGCGGCACAGGGCCGGCTGGGTTCCTGCGCTTGAGTCAGGGAATGCCCTCGTCACACAGCGCGGCTGTGGCGTTAGCGCCTCGCAAACCGTCGTTCTCGTTGTCTGCGAGGCTCTCGTGCTTCGGACTTTGGCATCGCTATCTTTTCCATCTTTGACTCGTCACATTTCATGCAGCATCAGATGATTGAACAAGGCACATCGATTACGTCAATGTCAATCCTCAATATCAAAATGCCCTTGTTCCCCCAACCCCTCAGACCCGCGCAAATCCATCCGTCTCCTCCTCGCCGGCCCTCATCGGCCAGCAACTGCAGTCGTCTCACGGTCCAGTAAGACGTCCGGGCGTGCACAACCGCGCGGGCGGGCGGGCGGCCTTGAATCGCACGCGCATCACACGTGGTTCGTGGGCTCGCGATAACGGGCGGGGTACTTGTCAATTCTGCATGAAAGGGTAAGAAAGTGCATGTACCAAGTGGAGAGCTGATAGCACACCGATGGCGAAATCGCCACAGAATTGAGTTCCCCGATATTAGGTCAAGCAACGTGATCCCTCTTTCAACGCCCATCAACTCCATCATGGACCCAGCAAAATGGCCGGAGAGGTTGCACGGGCTCACCAACCGACATGTCAATGTGAAACCCCGACCCAGCGGACATCGGACGAACCAATGGACCATTCAGCCGGCTCCAGGGGTCATGATTCAGTCCTGGCCTCACCCTTCCCACCGGCGCAATCGCTCATGCCGAATCGAGGCGAGTGGCTCACTGCGTTAAACCATCTTTAGGATATATTGTAACCCAACTTCAAGAAACTCTGCGTGGGGCGAATCAATATCAGACAGCCCGCATGCATATTGTAGTATTTCGAGGTTTTATGCCAAGAGACAGATGACAGATTCCCAGGGCTCACGCACATGAGAGCCAAACCAGAAATAGACATAGTTCAACGGCTGGAAATACCCACGAGGCGTTCCTCGAATCTTGGGTCGGTGTATACGGACCTGTCCGCGGCAATGCGACGGTGCCTTTGAAGATACTTATGTGCAGCCCACGATCCAGCTGCTTGGGATCCTCTGTCTCGGTTCTTCTAGGGTCGCAGCAGATGGCCGCATCTGGTATCATGCTCCGTGCTCGCTGAAACGTATAGCTGGACTAGATATTCATTCTTCAAGCAGACAATTCCTAGTCTCTGGTCTTCTTGCATCTTCGTTTCAACTTGACATGAAAGGCCTCCTTCAGTGGGCGCTTGTCCTGCTGCCATGGGCAGCTGAGACCGTCCGAGGTCAGGCCAGTAACACGACCACTTCGCCGCTTGATCTCATCAGCCAGATCCCTCAATGCGCGGTGAGTTGTCTGTCGCAAGGTCGCGAATATCAGCGAGATCTAATTTGTGTATAGGTATCGTGCGTCACCGATTCTTTTCTTGGGTCAGGATGCCCACTCGACAACATCGCTCAGTGCGTTTGCACCAACACGACCCTGTTGGAGGGCCTCTCTGGATGCGTGCAAACCTCCTGCGAATGGCGAGATCAACTGAGTATGTGTTTTGGTTTCGGGAATTGCAAGCATGGCTAACAGACAATTACAGAGTTGTCGTATATGACCGATGACCTTTGCCGACCGTACCCCCACGCATCCCGAGATCTCGAAATCAAGTTGGTCGTAGCCGTGCTGGCTGTGCTTACGTTCCCCGTTGTGATTCTGAGACTTGTCTCAAGACGGTCTATCGCCGGAAAGCTGGAGCTGGACGATTGGACTACGTTGGTGACGGCTGTAGGTGCCAATGGCTTCCTTTTTGTCTCTCAGTAAATACTGACCCGTGCGGAAGATTGTTTTAGCCGCCACCATGGGATGTGTCATCGCCAGTAAGTTGATCGTAGGCTCTATTTCCACTCATCCCACTAACATATTCAAGGCGCCAAACTCGGATTCGGCCTCCACTACTGGAACGTCAACCCCGCCAACGCCCAGCGCATCATCCAAGTAAGCCTCCAGTCACGACTATTCATGCCTTGATCGAGCACTAACTTTCAGAACAGCTTTACTATGCTGTTCAAATGCTCTATATCATCGTTCTCATATTGGCCAAAGTGTCAATTGTCGCGCTCTTTGCGCGAGTTTTCCCAAGCCGCAAGTTTCAGCTTGTGAATAGACTTGTCTTTGTTTTTCTCGTTGGCCATGGACTGGTCTTTACCTTCGTCATCATGTTCGAATGCACACCGATTGCCGGCATCTGGGACCGGACTCTCATTCGTAAATGCGTGGACCTCAACGCCGTGGCACTGGCCAGCGCTATCCTCAGTATTGTCGAAGATATTGTCATTCTCGCCATGCCCATTCAGCAGCTCAGTCAGTTGCAACTCGGGTCGAAGAAGAAGCTGGCGGTCATCTTCATGTTCAGCTTGGGATCATTGTGAGTCGTTGCTCTTCATCGGCCTTTTGCAATCTCAAGCGCCTCATGCTAACAGACATTAGCGCGTGCATCACTTCGATCGTTCGTCTTCGATGGCTGGTCCTGTTTGCTGATTCATACGACACCACATGTACGTTGCATAAGCATTTGACCCTTGAGGCTGTCTCAAGTTCTGACATCGTTATACAGGGGATAACGTTGACTTTGTGACATGGAGCATCACCGAGATATCGGTCGCACTGATGTGTGGAAGTCTTCCCGCACTACGACCCCTCTTCAAGAAGATTCCTGGTCTTCTTACAACAATCCGCGGACCGACCGTGGAAATCAAAGAAACACACGACAGAGGCAGCAGTCACATGTCGTTGCGCGACAAGGGTGTTGTCCCTATGTCGCCAAAATCAGGCTCAATGGAGCCGGATGTTGAAGAAGACATGATTATAATTCATATTTCAAACGACCACGACCCGCGCATGAAGCCTCTTCCTCCACCACCGCTGCAGCCACTTACCTACCAACCCCCTTGGCGAGGAAGCGGAAGCGTTAGTGGCGGGCACAGGACTCCAAGCCTGATGAGCCCGAGCCTGTTGAGATCGCCGAGAACGCCGAGAACACCAATGACTCCGATGACCCCAGGCAGCATGAGAAGTGTTAGAAGAGAGGCGGATGCAGAATACGAGATGGACCTTCGAAGCGTCGTGAATACGAAGACGTGGATGTAGACGGATTTACTTGATACCCCCTTTCCTAACTTTTCTTCTTAAACTTCAATCTTAGTATATATTCAATATTATCCGCATATATGATGGTATTATGGCACACGTGATGTTGCGCAAATGATATCGACGTATCAACCTTAGATCTCGTAGGTGGTGTGAGATTCCCTGCTGAAGTATTTCGCTTTCCGGGCGGATATTCCCTGCTCAGCGGGCAGATTGTTACTAATCAGTCTTGTTTACAAGCTGCATAATCATTATTCTTATTTTTTCCATCGTCGCAATTGCAATCACCGTTCTCTCCGGCGTTGTCGTTGTTCCTTTGTCATCT
Source organism: Colletotrichum sp. SAR 10_99 (assembly GCA_028654355.1). NCBI lineage: Eukaryota > Fungi > Ascomycota > Sordariomycetes > Glomerellales > Glomerellaceae > Colletotrichum > Colletotrichum sp. SAR 10_99. The sequence continues at coordinate 21,792 of JAQIUT010000013.1, forward strand.
TCGAAAATATTTCTATTAGCCAGCCATCACTACCCGGCCACTGAGCTAGAAGTATTCGCATGGATAGCAAGAGTCTAGCTGAATGTACCCTTCAGTGATTTATGGCTCAACGGACGTTGGGGACGACAACAAGCTCATGGTCCATCCAGTGCGAGCCTGATGCAAAAGAATGTGGACGATTACCTCTGTTGGGGACGCTGCTAAGTGGGTCAGTTGTCGCAATCATTTTACGAATCGGAATCCATGGAGTTTTAAGTTGTAAAAGACAGAGAAAGCCGACCTGACGTGCAGGCCAAGATAACCGGCCAAGACGCGCCGAGTGAGGCTCGGGCGAGCGCCAAGTCCAACACTTCAACAGTAAGATTCACTCAAGCGACGCTTATCATATGGAACGAGGCGCAGTTGAGTAGTTGGCGAATCTTTTCTGTATCATCTTCCCATGTCAGAGTTGGGGAAGTCCGGGCTATTATCATCATCCATCGATTTCTCTTTTGGAGCCTGCTTTCCGAAGTCGTCAATCGGATCGAATGGACGAACATTTTGGGACGTAGAGGAAAATACATGTGCCGTCTGACTGCATGCCTGGAACGAGGCGTACGTGCTATGGCGTCCGAAGGATTGGTGCACTAAGTAAGGCTGGCGCCGTTCTATGTTGGCTGACGTTCCCGACTGAAGACGAGGGTTGGACATAAAGGGCTGTTTATCTTTCATCTGTCGTTCATTTTCTAAGCCGTTCATTTTCTAAACTCAGATTATCTCTATTCCCTCCAACTTTGACTTGCGATCACACACCAACAGCGCACACAGCAAGACTTAAGAGCCAAGATGGGATCGCTCAATCCCCATGACAACTTGGTCGCTCTTGCCGAGTCGCTCTTGCAAGATGCTAGAAACCTTGCGTCGACAGACGATAAGGCTGCTAAGTCTAAGATGTCCATGAAGGCAAAAAGGATGCTCCAACTTACGACAGGGCCAGAAGAAATGATTGGCGGGTTTGCCGTGGCGGTAAGAGTCCCCTCGATAACCTGACTAGTTTCAATGTTATCAAAATACATCAAATGACTGACTCTGTCACTCTGGTGAAGATGGGCGAAATTGGCGCACTGAACCAGTTCATGGAATGGAAGCTGTTCGACGCTATCCCAGAAAAGGGCAGCATCTCGTACGCGGCTCTGGCCACGTCTATCGACGCAGATGAGAGCCTCGTGGGTAAGTGAGACTTCTGAAAGGGAAGAAATGGTTTGCTGACTGGCTTGATTTGAAGCTCGCCTTGGCGGCATGCTTGTTTCTACCGGCAGACTCGTCCAGACGTCATCGGGCCACGTCGCTCACTCGGCGTCTTCACGAATGTTCAAACACAAGAACCCGGTCGGCAATCTCTTTCGAGTCATGTTCAGCCATGGCCTTCGCGGATACACGCATTGGCAGGACTACTTCGCCACATACGGAAACCACGAGCCAGCCGGCGTATCACACAATCCATACACATTTGCTTGGGGTCATCCAGAGCTCACTGTATGGGAACACACCGATCTTGACAAGGGGAGAGCTGAGGTATTTGCATCTGCGATGAGGTCTCAGGGTTCCATCGCCGGACGGTACGGCGGACCGGCCTCGATCTACGACTTCTCCTGGATTGGGGAGGAGGCCATGACTGCCGCATCGGAAGCAAGGCCGCTGATAGTGGATGTTGGTGGAAACCACGGCGATACGCTCAAGCATATTCTCGAAGCTGTGCCAAGCATTCCGCAGCACCGATGCGTCCTCCAAGACCGCCCAGATGTGATCAGCGAGGTGACGAGGGAAGACGATCAAGGGCTGAGCGAGATCGTCAAAGTCGGGCACGACTTCATGCAGGAGAACCCCACTAAGGGTAAGTACGCCCTGTCAGAGAGGAGCAACAAGGTATGATGGCGGGCCGCGCATCAGTGCTAACAATGCGGTTGCTTGACAGGCGCCATGATCTACCTGCTCCGCCGAGTGCTCCACGACTGGTCGGACCAAGCCTCTATCGAGATCCTGACACATCTCTGCGCCGCTTTGCCCAGAGATGAGCCGCGCGCTAGAGTTCTCATAATGGAACAAGTGTTATCGGACCCACCGTCTGTTAGAAGCGCTGCTGCTGACATGATCATGCTCAACATTGGGGGCAAGGAGCGCACCGAAGAGGGGTTTGAGAAGATCGCCAAGGCATCTGGTTTGAAGATGGTCAAAATCCACCGCAAGGAGGGAACAGAGATCGGAGTGGTTCAATGCGCGAAAGCTTGAAGAACGGGCTCTTCCGGGTGGCTGCTTATGGCGGGGTGTCATGAGGCAGGTCATGATGTAGGCTAATGTCATGGCACGAGCCGGGCACTGGCGTGCAGAGTGCCAGATGTATTTGCGGTCCCGAGCGACCGGCAGAGTAACCGCTACGTTCGTTCGCACTTTGAAATGACCCGGCTGTCTGGCCCTTTTGCTATCGATGTTGAGATGACATATAGCAAAACCCGGCGCTCTGTTCTGTTTGGGATCCCGACGAGAAAACCATGATACGGCACTGATTCTCATCCAATGCGAGGAGGTTAATCTCAGATCTGTGAAACATCAACCCAGATTGTTTGGGTCCTCTCTAACGTCGCAAACGTTCAAACTTTCAAAGTTGAACCTCCTCCATCCACAGCACCACTCGGGCTGAAGCTGCATCTGCTCAGACCAGTTGTAACACCGATTCTCCGGAGGCCGCAGACGCACGTCCGCTTTCAACCGTGCCGCGTCCGCAGCCAAGCGATTCGGCCGGTGATGGGCCGACGGGCTCGGACTGGCACGTTCCTACAAAGAACCTGTGCAGCTACAGAACTCGAAATCTGCACGAGGCATTGGAAACGGACTCCCGAAAAACGACATGAGATATGACGAGGAGAAAAGTCTGTCGGGTTGCAGATGGGGCGGCCATTGAATAGCTCAATGTCGCCTAACACCCTGACCAGTGTCCCGACGTGTTTCCCCCCAGTCCCTTCTTTCGCCCATATAGCTTCAAACCTGAGCAGAAAATCTCCAAGATTGACGTGAACAATGGAGGAAACGAAGTATGTGAATGTCGCGCAGGAGGAGAGGGAGGGCACCGAGGGCTTGGGAGGAACAACGACAGATGAGGCCATCACAACAGACGAGGATGGCCAGTCGACTGAGGACTCGCCGTTGATGACGGATTCGACACCTTCGACACCTGCGCTTGAAGCGTTCGCAACGCCACCCGAGTCCAGGATGCCCTCAAGACCGGCGACGGCTTGCTCCAATACAAAGGAGCAACCCGGTGAGGCTCGACGGATAGCACGCCGGCAATCGCGGGCAGAGTCCAACAAGAGCGGCAGAAGCGGCTCGACTCCGCGCCAGGAAAGAACAGGAAGCAACGAAAAGCAGGAGAGAGTATCGCAGTCAGACGAAGATGTCTTTCCTGAAGGTGGAACCCGCGCGTGGCTCGTAGCCGCCGGCACAGCAGCCATTCTGTTCTGTTCTTTGGGATATACCAACTCTTTCGGCGTCTTCCAAGCGTATTACATGCGGAATCAATTGTCAGATCACACGCCTGACGATATTTCATGGATCGGATCCATCCAGGCTTTTCTGGTCTTTGCTTCTGGCGCAATCGGCGGGCCCGTTTTTGACCGTTATGGTGCCTGGGTAAGCTCGAACTCCTCCCCAGATGCTCGTCGCAAACACGTTCGTCGACTGACAAACTCCAGGTCATTCGCCCAGCAGCGGGCTTATACATCTTTTCCATCATGATGACCAGCTTGTGCCACGAGTACTGGCAGTTCATGCTAGCTCAGGGCGTCTTGAGCGGTATCGCGAACGGACTGATCATGTTTCCTGCCATGGCCGCCACGCCGCAGTACTTCTGCAAGAGAAGAGGCGCAGCCATGGGTCTCGCAATTGCAGGCTCTTCGGTCGGCGCGGTGATATTCCCCATTGTTCTCTCGGAGTTGCTGGACCGGCTGGGCTTCGGCTGGGCGGTTCGAATCTGCGCCTTCATCATGATCCCGCTGCTCATCTTCGCGGCTTTCGCAGTCAAAGCGCGTCTCCCTCCTCGAAAGACTCGATTCTTCCTGTGGACCGCCTTCAGAGACCCCCTCTATGTGTTCCTCATCCTCGGAGTTATGTTCATGTTCATCGGCATGTTCATCCCAATGTTCTACCTCCCGACGTTCGGCATCGCGCACGGAATGGACCCAAATCTCGCAGGGTATCTCGTCGCGATTATCAACGGAGCTTCGGTTCCCGGTCGAATCATTCCTGGAATCTTGGGCGATAAGCTGGGACGCGTCAACATTCTCTTCTTCGCAGGCCTACTCACTGGCATCATGATCTTCTGTTGGACCAAGGCGACGACCAACGCGGGCATTATTGTGTTTGCGGCATGTTATGGCCTCACGTCAGGGGCCATCATCTCTGGAGGGTCTGTGGTCTTCACCTTATGCCCGAAATCACCGAAAGAGATTGGAACGTACATGGGGATGGGCATTTCGATTGCCTCGGTGGCTGTGCTAATCGGACCGCCGGCCAGCGGTGCCCTGCTGAACGAGTACCATGGCTTCACGCAGATTTCCGTCTTCGGCGGTTCGGTCTGCATGGCGGGCGTCGTCTTTACGATGATTGCCAAATACTTCTCAAAGGAGGGGCTTCTAGGCTTGGTGTAGTGGCTATGGAGGGGCTGGTCATGCGATATGACCCGCAATAGCAGCGGATACGGAGGAGAGTAGGTATGGTTATTGGTTAGGTGGTGCTCAGCCATGAGGACGGTAGCCGGGCGATATGCTGTACAGAGGCTTTCTTAGGCACTAAAGAGCAAGGGGGCGAACGAGAGGTCTAGCTGTTGGGTGGGACATTACTGGCGGAATTTGCCCTACTATTCGCCCAGTCAGCAGTATTACATGCATCTCGATCGAATAAGGTCCCTGTCCGGTTTAGAGACAACTGGTATATGTATGAAGTACGTGGTCTTAAGCCATACCCAAAGAATGAATAGCATGTATAATGTTTGACGACCTTGTTCGACTGCAAGACTTCCAAGCTTCTCTGTGGCAATGACCTGCCCCTGAGAGAATGATCACATACATCTCCTCAGACCAAGCCGAACATTTCCTGAGGCCAAGCCGGCAGTTGTGCCATTACTCATCTCACACAATGAATGCACCTCGTACGATGAGGCAGTTCCAGGAAGTCCCTCCACCAAGCCCATGATGCTTTGCATCTATACTGTACAAATTAACAAGTAAGGCCAGAAAACCCGTTTCACCAAGCGCTACATCATGTAGCAATTCATTAGGGCAGGACAACCCCTGAGCGCGCGATCATCGGCTCCGCTCCGCCCCTTCGACTCAAAACGGGCGTAAGGTACCCACTAAGCTGGCATGAAAAGCGATTTCCACCACGTATCCTTCGCAGCAGCCAGCCTTCCGGCCAATTGATACCTTTTTGGGCTACGCCTCCCGCGGGACCCAGAAGCCGAGTCGCAACAGTGAAAGTACAGTTTGCTCACAGTGATGAACCGAGAGCGACTAGGTTGGTTGTCTAAGCTGCCAAGTCACTTTCTAGGTTCAGCTATAGGGCATCCTCTTGGTACAAGAAACATGAAGTGTGAGAAGGCCTCAAGCCTATTGACAACTCGTGGCCTCATACATGTATCCGAAGTTTGTCCGTGTTCTGCCTGTTCATAGAAGATAACACTTCCTCACCTCCTGACTCACCAGAGAATTCATCACGATCCTCGTGCTACTATCGTATTCAATCTTGTCTAGGCGGTACTCACAATCTCCACTCGCTCTTGGCTTCTGTACAGGAACCAACTAGAATCCTGACCGGTAGACTACGACTCAGTACAGAAGCATGGCTGGACCCTTGCCCATCACCAAAGGACCGATTCGCAGCGCCTCAGAGTTACGCGGCGAGGGGATTCACATCCTGAAAAGCTGTGCATAACCAACCCCTGGCAACGGTCTTCGTCTACGATTGGCAGAGTCTAAACCGCACGAGGCCCTGACGTAACGAACCCAGACTGGGGGGTCGGGGAAGTTCTGGCACAGACCGAGCTCGAACCAGCCGGCAGGGATGCTCATCTGTCGGAATGCCCTCTCATTGGATGTGCTGGGATGGCTAAGTGCCAGAGGCGGACGCTAATGCAGCCTGCTGACGCCGCTAAAATTTGGTGCAGGGGTGTTAAATCCGTCCCGCTCGTTTGTGTCGATATGCTTCGCCTTTGTCGATTACAAACCCTCTCTCTCCTTGGGGTCGTGGTCCCAGACGGCATATCTACCGCGACTATGCAACTCATGACTAGCGGCTGAGGAGAAGAATCGTTGAGAACAGGATAGCACGATCTTTGCAACACCTCTGTTAACAAAAGGAGGGGTAGTCCACGAAACTTCTGTTCTCTAGAGAACGGTAGAGCTTTCATCCAGGCCCGAGTCATTGGGAAATGACCCCGCCAGAGGGCAACGAAACCGATTCGACAATAGAGTTGCGGGCTCGCGGGAGCATCCTGGCCACCCTCAATGGTGGAAGACCGTCAGCAGGCTGCATATATGGAACATCAGCCTTGATCTCCGAGCATTATTGTCCAACCCATTGTCATCGTTCCCCCACGGACGACCTCCGCCTGCCGCCGCCGTCACTCGCGACGCTGCTGACGCTGACGTGCCAGATCCGGTAGCTTTTCGACGGGAAGAATAATCTCGGTAGAGCGGCAAACTATTACGAACAGCAAGCAGCTAGGCCACTCAAGGTCGACGATGGAGATGTGTTTCACCCCTGGAGCAGCCGTTCCCGCAGGGACGTCGATCCCGGTGCTGGCGAATCCGCGTCTGGCGGAGCTGCGTGATCCTTCCGAAGACTGGACCGGCGTGACCAGCACGGCTGAGAGGCGGAAACTGCAGAACCGCTTGAACCAACGAGCAAGACGTTAGTCAACCCTTACTAAGACTGTTTCTCTTACGTTCTTACCTCGGTCTCGGTGTTGAATTTGTTGACTAACACAAGTACCCCTTTCGGGAAACAGGGAGACGAAATCAGAAATCAAAGCAGACAACACCGCCAGATGCGGACTCAGAATTCGATCTGACCGCGGCAAAGATAAAATTAGAAACGCCATCAAGCGCGAGCCCCGAGTCCAAATCTCTCGTAGCCACCACACCCAAGAACGTGTTCAAGAACAACGTGTCCAAACTCTGCGAGCTCGGCAACGAGGAGACGCGGCAGATGCTCTCTATGTTCGCCGAGGAGGCGTACGTCGACTACATCAACGGCAAACCCTGTCCCGGGTACCTCACGACCCTCGTACGCGTCAACGTCTTTCACGCCATGGTCCGCAACGCCCAGGCCCTCGACTTCAACGCGGAGTGGCTCACCTACGAGGCCATCTCCCCCTTCAACAAACTGGGCCCAGGCCTCGGCCCCTCGACGACGGGGCCGTCGTGTCCGGAGAACATGCGCCCCACGGCGCTACAGCTCGCTGTCGAACACCACCCCTGGATCGACTTCTTCCCTCACCCGCAGATGCGGGACAATTTCCTGCAGATCGTGGCGGATAAGGGCGAGGACTACATCGACGAGGATGACATGTGCCGGGACATTGTGGACGTGGGGGCCGGGGCCGGGGTCGAGGAGGCCGCGCTTATTGTATGGGGCGAGCCCTGGGACCCGAGGGGGTGGGAGGCTACGGAGTCCTTCTTGAGGAAATGGGGCTGGCTGCTGGTTGGCTGCACGGAGATGCTCGAGGGGACGAATTATTGGCGGGAGAAGCGAGGGCTGAAGAAGCTCAAGTTTAACTGACAGACCTTGCAGAGTTTATATCCCAAGTCTCAACAAGAACGGCAGCGATCAGATTGCGATTCGTTCATACCCAGCTGTGTGCTATTCTATTCGAACGCAAAACCTACGACAGCTCCCGCTCCCTCCGTCTCTTCTCCAGAGTTTCCAACATCTTGTGGAAGTGCGGCAAGAATTCTTCACACTCGACTTGGAAGCCCTCATGCGCACCAGGGACATCGAATCGCGGACAGTCTAGAATCTTGGCCTGTTCATCCACCGACCTCGCGTACCAAGCATCACGGCTCCTCACGCCCCTCATCAGCCCAACACTCGTTCCGTTCTCCCTAATACGATTGAAGCTGGGGGTGTACCCCATTAACGGCCCAAACTCATTCGCCCAGAAATTCTGCGCATTCCACGGCTCCGGCTCCATTGGCCTGGGCACGCCCTCGTCGTCGTACCCCAGCAACTGCGGCTCGAACTCCGCCGCCGCGGCCTCCATCCCCTGTGCCTCGTAGACCTCCCGCAGGTGGTACATGTTGTCGTAGATGGCCGCGGCGTCGGGCAGCAGGTTGGTCGCGCGGGCGACTCGTGCGCGACGATGTGGTCGACCATCTCGGGGAAGTCGTGCGCAAACTGCAGCGAGAAGAGGCCGCCGGAGCTGCTGCCGAAGACGATGGCCTTTTCGAAGCCGAGGGCGCGGATGACGGCGTGGATGTCGCGGGCCTGCTGGGGCGGGCTGAGCTTCTTGGGGGCCGCGACGCGGCTGGCGGACATTTGGCGCCGGTCAAAGGTGGCGCAGGTGTACGCGCCCGAGAGGGTGGTGATGAGGGGGTTGTATTGCCGACCGTGGCCGTTGCCGCCGGGGACGAAGACTATGAGGGGGCCTTGGCCTTGGTACCAGTAGTGGAGGTCACAGCCTTCGTTGTTGACGATTGCTTTTGTCGGGTTAAATGCCATGTTGGACGAATGATGTGATGGCTAATGACCTATGTGGATGTAATGCATATAAAAATGGTTATTGGAAAAGAGATCAAAACTTATTCTTCAGCCTGGGGTCTAGAACTCGGCAACCCATATTTAGGAGACACGTGGTATTTAAATACGGATTTTCCAACGCAACCAGAGCCCCTGCAAAGAGTCTTGTTGGAATCCTTCAGAGCACCGCCGGGCAAGATAGGCAACTTAACGTACGACACAGCCACCCAACAGGAAATTATCCGCCAAGTCAAGTTTAGCCGGTTATCCCCACTCGAGAACTTATCCCAGCAGGCATGAGTAGTCGTCACTGTTGAAGACGCATAAATGACGCGGCTCTAAGCCCATGGAGATATAATCAGAGTAAGCTTACTTGTGTGACTCGAACGGCGAAGAACGGCGCCTAGTTTCTCACCAGCTGACGACCGAGAGTACGAGTCCGAGTTGCCGAGGAAGCCGAGTGGGGCTTACCGGGGCCTCGGGGCCGGTATCGGGTCCACAATTCCGGCCTGAGGGACCGGGTGCCTACCTACCAGGCAATAGACGGCGTCGAATCATACATCACTCAAACCATAGTTCCAATCCCGAGAGATGTTTTTGTTTATGCAAGATAGTATATTCAGGCTCATACAAGCAAATATCAGGGGATTTCACAACAAACAGCAGCCATTTGCAACAGCGCGACAACTGCCCACCTCACACCCCAGGCCTACTCATTTCTGAACTCTGCATTCAAGCAAACCACGCGCAAAGCCAATCATTCGCGACAAGTAGTCCACCTTAATTAGGGGTGATCCAGGGTCTGCACTTGTTCGCAGCACAGAAGCCGTTGCAGCACAACGCGACGAACTGGCCGTTCTTGTAGCAATCCCCGTAGATGCCCAGGCAGAAGCCCTGGCAGCTGACCGAGATGATCGGCTGGGGCGGGCCGACGATGATGGCCTGGTCACCGTTCTGGTTGTTGATGGACTGGACGAGCGTCTTCTCGCCGGCGGTGTTGAACTGGCAGTTGGAGTAGGCGAAGTAGTCGTTCGCGTCGATCTTGTCGATGGCGATGTTGTTGTCTGCGCGATCATTATTTAGCCTCGGTGTTTGTTTACTCAAGTGAGTGTGGTGGTGGTGATTTGTGTGACTTACTTGTGGGGTACGTGTTGCCGTCGGCGGGGATGGCGAGGTCGTAGGAGGCTGGGCCGCCGTGGAAGGTGAGGTGGACGGTTTGCACGTCGTCGCGCTCCTCGAGGGGGTGGCCGAGGGCGGGGAGAACGAAGGCAATAGCCGTGAGGAGGGTTGCGGCGAACTTCATGTTGAGAGATGGAATGATACCGAGACTAAAGTCTGAAGATGGATTGTGAATGATGGAAACGATGGAGGCTTTGATCTGTGAGATGATGCGATGGGATGTCGAGATGGTGCTATTCTCTAGAGACAATGTCGAGTTTATATAGACATACAGGCTCGCAAGATCCTGCTCGTCAACGCAGCGTAAGGCGTAGAGACCACAAACTAGGTGAAGGGTATGACCCGACCCGTCCATCACTCTCACGATCCCCGTCGTGCCCCAACGGCAGCACCCAGCCCGCGATCAACACGTCGTCCTCCCTCAACCGTCGACGCCGCATCCATCATGAGAATAGCCAATACGAAATGCATCTGTACACCCCAACGATAATCTATTTTCGTCTCCTCATGTCTACTCACGACCAAATTCCGCTTCGTTCAGCTGGCATCCCTATTGCATGCCTCATACCAACTCCGATTAAAGGCCGATCAACCTCGCGTAGATAGCCAACACCCCGCCAAACGAGCCCAAACGTCCCGCTTGTGGCGTCACTTCAGCCAATGTCGACGTCGCGCGTAAGCCACTACGGCGGAAACGATCCTGGGGCTGACTGGGACCCTAGCGTGACGTCTTCTACCCTTGGCTTCCGAGGAGCTGAAAAAGATTTACCGTTGAGTGGGCAGCTAGGGATGACATGACAATTGCATGTTCCCAGGGCGCTGTTCCCCACGATTCCGCCTGCTGTAGCCTGCCTAGTCGAATGCGTGCATCGACGATCGTCCTGCCAAGTCTGGGGAGGCACGGCACCGGCACGTTCGGCGGCGGAAATGTCAAAATCAGATCGCCTCAGGGCTGACGCGGGGCAACGGTCCCTCGTATTTGAATGCCGCGCCCCACGCTATCGCGGGGCGAAAGAGCAGGAAAAGTGTATATCTTTTCAGAGGCATGTCTCAGCTTAGGGCTTCTAGCACGTGTAACGTTGGACTTGAGGTGGGAAGCCTGGATCTGAATAAGACATTATCGCCGGCGGTGAGCTGGGTACACTTACAAAGGCCCGGCGATGGAGAGTTAAGGGAATAAGTTGTTTTGATGACAGGGAAATTTAACAGAAGGCTACTAGACTTCTCGAGCCAATGATCACGCATCACAACACGTTCAGGCAGAAACCGATTTGTGCTCCTTTCGGGTATTCACAGCTCGGTGATCGCCCACAGCTTCCGCCTACGTGGGTCTGACATCTGCACCCTGCAGTCAGCTGCGTATTCCCAGATCTCAGTCCCATCCAATGATGACGGAAGAGTCTCAGATGGCGTTCAGCGGGAAACCAGATTACCGATTGGAGGCTGACTGTGAAGCTTGTTCGGGAGACATATTATCGCAGGCTGACCATCGTTGTCTTGGACCTCCAAGACATCTTGTAATTCTTGGTGCTTCCTCCCTCTTAACGGTCACCCATATGACGACGCCTCGTCGCCCGCTCTATGTCTCGCCCATCTATCGAAACCGTGAGGTACGACCGCACTCATGCAAAGGACATCTCGTGAGGCGGCCCCAGGCCCGCCACTTTCATCCCCTTCGTCGACGGCAAGCAATCATCCCCATCCCATGGATCGCAGTCCGGCTTGCACACCTTGCCATACTCCGGCACAACCCCGTGTTCGAAATATTCTTGGATGACCTTCTTCATACACCTGCTCCCCGTCGCGAACGCGCAGTGGCCAATCGACTCTTGCACCACCACCGTCGACCCGGGATGCCGCGCGCTCATCTTGTACGCATTCCTCAATGGCGTCACGGGGTCCAGCCTCGAAGAGAGAAACAGCAGCGGCGCCGCCGGCTTCCCCTCCACCACCGCCGGGTTGTGCGGCGGCGTGCTGAACGGGCCCGTGTACCGCCACTTCGGCCGGACCGCCCACGCCGAGCAGGCGACGCGGATCTGCGACCAGTACCCCGCGAACGTGGGCGACTGGCCGACCAGCTCCGCAACGTACGCGGAGAACGCCGCCAGCGTCAAGTTCGTATGGTCCTCGGCGTCGCCGCACAGGATGCTCTGGCCGCCGTCGCCGAAGGTGGAGGGCAGCGCGGTGCCGTTGGGCGCGGCGCAGGCCTGGTCAAGCTCGGGGATTGACTCGACGGCGTCGTTGAGGAGGAGGGTGTAGTTGCCGTCGACGGCGGCGCTGAGCTTTTCTGCGAGGGGGACGAACTTGCGGTAGGGGTCGTAGAGGGGTCTCTTGAAGGCGTCGACGACGTCGTAGCCCGTGAGGATGTGGGTTAGCTTGCCGTCGAGCACGGAGATGGGCTCCTCGTCGAGACGCTTGACGAGGTCTGATACTCGTGATCGGATGTCCTCCCATTTCGTGTCTGAGTCGCGGTAGAGGGCGCATTTTGATTCTGCGGTGAAGCAGGTCTTGTAGAATTGCCCGAGGAGTTCCTCGGTGTCTTGAAGGTTTGTCCTCCAGCCCTGTCAGGTGAGGTTAGCAATCTTGTTCCCACTCATCATTGTGAGCATCATTGTGAGACGCGAAGTACTCACCCCTTCGACGTAGTCATCGGCATCCACGATGCCGTCGACGATGACTCTGCCGACGCGACCAGGATACATCGACGCAAAAGTGTTTCCAAGAAGACTGCCGTACGAAAACCCAAAGTACTGCAGCCGCAAGGGTCCCTTCTCCTCCCGAGCCTGCAACGGCTTCTGCGCATCACCATCCCCGCCACCCCGGGCGGCGGCAGCCTCTCCCTCACGCAGCTCCTGGATCTTATCCAGAATATGAACCATGTCCCGAACAGTCGAGGCCGTCGTCGCAAACGGGATAATCGACCCGTTCACCGCGCTCTGCGAGCAAAGCTTCCCATACCCCTGGACCCTAGCCCACTGCCTCCTCAACGCATCCGGACCAGCACTCATTGGTCCCACGGCCAGCCTTTGAATCATATCGGTGCCGCGCGCCAGGCTGTCCTCGCCATAACAATCCGGCCGCGGGGTGGTGAACTGCACGCCGCGCGGGTCCCAGCTGAGAATCTCGTACTTCCTGCGGTCGGAGTCGGCGGTCTCCTGGTGGGCGTAGCCTTCTGAGAGCATGAGCTCGACGCCGGAGCCGCCGGGCCCGCCCGGGTTCGTGAAGATGGTGCCGCCGAACGCCGGGTCCGAGTCGGGCACTTTGGCCGGGCGCTTGATGATGGCGAGAGTGACGTTGTACGGGTTGGATGCGTCAAGCCAGTCGAGAGGTACGATGAGGCGCGTGCAGTTGTACTCGGAGTAGCAGGGGTGGTAGGAGAGCTTGTGCGTGGGCGTGATGGTGTCCCAGTCGAAGTCGTGCAGCTTGTGTTTGCTGGCGGCGCTTGCGGCGCCGAGGAGGCCGGCTAAGGCGAGGTGGGTGAGCCAGCCCATGTTGAGGGTTGTTGGTTTTCGATCAATGAAATGAGCGCCGTGAACTGTGGACTGTTTTTGATGAGATTTCAGCGTAAGTTGATGAAGAAGGGATGAGATGCGCAAGAGGGAGAATGCCAATTCACGCGGGCGCCTCGCTTGGCTTCGGGTGGCTGCCGCGGCTGTGTGAGAGTGATCGATCGATTTCCCCAACCACGTTGCTCATGCAAGCCTGGGTTTTATCTTATCGCCCTGCCGTTACACTGTCAGTCAGCCGAATTGAGTTTGAGATGAGTGGTGGTGGTGAGATGAAGAAGGGGAAGATGGCCTTCAAGTAGGTGTTCGATGTCAGCAAGGAACAAAATGATCCCGACATAATCATCCAGGCACGTAATGATCTTACGCCGCATGGTCGCGTCCACATCGGCCAAGCGAAATCAGGAAGGTGCTTAAGCATGTAAGAATTGGCGACTCTCGTCATTGCCTATGAATCTCAACTATGAAATGACTAGTCAGTCTACTTTCATGAACCAAGAGCAAAACTCGCAACGCTGTGAGAATAGATACACTCGAGCTAGCATCGTCATCATCACTGCTGCTTGGCGTCGCCAACACGAATGATCAATGACCCGACGCCTGTTCCGCTCGCCCACTGGCGATGCGCGTCCTGCACATCCTCCAGATCCCACACCTTCTTGATGGGCACCCTGATCTTGCCCTCGCCCAGCAATCCAAACATGGCCTTCAAGTTCGGCTCAAACGTCGCGTCGTCCCTGGTGATGTAGTAAAACCACGTGCGCTTGGGACAGAACGGCACCATGCCGCGCGCCAGCAGCTTCATCGTGGGCACCACCGTCGACCGGGGCGCCTTGCCATCCCCGCCCAGCGAGTTCAAGTTGCCCCCAAACCCGATCAGCATGCCGCTCTTGGACAAAATCGTCCAGCTCTCGTCCCAGCTCTCGAAGCCGAGCGGGTCAAACACGGCGTCCGCGCCGCCCATCTCCTTCATCGCCGCCATCCAGTTCTTGTCTGTGTACACGAACGGGTGGCCGCCCTCGGCGCGGAGGGCGGCGTGATTGCGCTCCGACGCCGTGCCGTACACCTCGGCGCCCTGCAGCTGGCACAGCTTCATCAGCGCGAACCCGACGGCCCCGCTGACGCCGTGGACGAAGACGCGCTGGCCCTTGGCGACCTTGGCGTGCTCGTGCACCATGGCGTACGCGGTGCCCCAGTCGAGCACGAGCGCGGTCGCCTGCTGCAGGTCGAGCCCGTTGGGCACGCGGACGAGGTACTTCTCGGGGATGTTGACGAGCTCCGCCTCGGCGTCGTACACGGTCATGGCGGCGACGGTGTCGCCCGGGTAGAACTTGGAGGCGCCGGGGCCGTTGGTCTTGACGGTGCCGACGAGGCAGTAGCCCGGGGTCAGCGGGGCCGATTTCTGAAGCGGGTAGACGCCCTTGCGCATGTTGATGTCGGCGCCGGAGAAGCCGGAGTAGATCGTGGCGATCTGGACGTGGTCGGCGGCGGGGGCGTCGATGGTGTCTTGGATGACCTTGACCTTGGACTCGTCGCCGAACTCGGTGATGACGGCCTTGCGGATGGTGGTGGATGCCATTGTGAGTGTGCTGGTTGGTGGTGTGCTAGGTTGGTTTTTAGATGATGATTGATTGAGTGTGTTGAGATGATGTTGCTTCAAGTCTGATGCTTTTGCTTGCTTGTGATGCTGATTCTCATGAATTGCTATCTCGAAGACATGACTGCGAAGTCGTTCCCTTTATACTTTCATCCTCGACACGCCGTTCACATACAGCTAGGCAGATGTCGGATGGTGATTCCATCGTCCGCTCCCAACGCGCCGTTTGACACTACCAACCAACGTCCCAAACAACGCCTCGCAAGGCGTCTTTAGCCCGACCCAGCGCCATCTCGGCGCAGGAGCGCAGGGATTGACGCCACGATGAGCTTGATTGCGCCGCACGCCGGAGCGACGTTTTGGTGGTGATCCGCGTGTTGGAGCTGTGTTGGCTGGCTATGTTCCCAGGTTGGCCATGTCCGCTGTGCCGTGTGGCTGCAGACAACAAACGGGGCCCGACAGGCACTGCAAATGAAGAGTTGCGCCGACTGGGAGGATTCGCGTCTTTGGGGGCGCGCTTCGCTCTTTAGCCGGGAGGACTTTGGGCCGCCTCGCTTCGCGCTTGGGGTCCCCCAAGCAATTTCGACAGCGCCTCCCCCTCGCTGTCCAGATGCAGTAAAGTCTCTCTTCCGTCGAGCCACGCACGCAGGACCGGTGCAATGTTGGACCACCTGTGACGAGTACAGGGCTGAAGACTAGCGACGAACGGGCCGCTGGCGTTTGTCGCTGGATGACTGGCGTTTGGGAATAAGCTTCGTGGTGGCGTCGTCAAACGGCGTCAATGTTTGACCGCTGAAGCCATGGGCTGCAGTAAGATATTGGTGAACTGTAGCGGATAAACGCTTGAACATGAGCCACCAGTTCCAATCAGTCAGCTGCGAAATGTGGTAAATCAGATTTGCGCTTCATTGTCAATTTTGCGCCGAAAACTATGCGTAGTGGACGTCTTTCAAAGTCAACGTTTGTCATTCACGGGTTGAGTGACCTGTTTAGCAAGGTCTAGGGAGGCTAGCTCAGCTGTGAACCCGGCTTGTTGGCACCTAACTTCGAGCAGTATGCACACCTCACCGATCATGATCACCTTAGGAACATCACATTTTGGACTCGTTAATACTTAGTACCACCCAATATTTTTAATTCTTCCATCCAGATTTGAATCTTTGCCATTCTAACTCATGTGGAGTGGATAACGCAATCGTTCAATGTTTTGTGTCTTCTTGCCCCTATCCCAAGTCCTGCAGCTCTTTCATCGTACCTAGGGATCATCTAACCACATCTCCCTCAGAAGCAACGATATAGGACAAGTGGATATGGTGGTGAACCAAAAATGGAACAAAATCTCAGTCAATAGCTAATCCGGAGTTATTGATCCCAGTAATATCACCGGCAGTCGACAGCATGAAAGCTCAAGGCCGGGACGTCGTACACAAGATCATAGACGTCCATGACTGATGTTGAACTTCGACCTCTTAGTACCAAAGGAGATGATACTAAGCGTCTCTCGGTGGTCACGAGATTAGAGGAGAGAATTAGGTTTATTTCTCATATGTAAATTTTCGCAAACTCTACCGTAACTTGACATTCCGCCACCTTCCAGTATTGCTGTTTGCCGCAGGCCGCCAGCTCTACTTGGCGAATATTTCACTACTCTGATATCCAAGCTGTTCCAACGACACCACGCAGCCCTTCATCGAAACAAGGACGACTTACGGAAAGTAGCCCTCATCATCAAAATTCTTCGGGCGCGATGGCTCCGGCCCCGGGGTCAGACGACGTTTTTTGTCTTCCTCCGAGGAGTATAGATACCAGGGGTTCCTTGGGCCACTCGCTTGCTTTGCGGCCTCCCGTCTCGCATTGTCTGTTGCGCTGATGAAACACATCCACTCGTCCATCTGTTCGTTCATGACGAGACTGAGCGGATCACCGGCGAGCCAACACCACTCATCCCAGTCATGGTCGTGATCGTCTGGCCGGTTGCAAAGCTCCTTTGGCATGCGAGGTGTGTATTCGTCCTTCCATATCTCCTTGTCAGGTCGTAGGTAACTTCTCGACCAGCGAGTCGGATGCGGCCAAGGCGTATGTTCCCAGTCGTGGCTCCCGGTATAGGGGAACAATTTGACCCCGTGCTCATCGGCGCGGCGAAGGACGTCTTCGCGGTAGTGAGGGTTCATAACCTGGACAGCCATCTCCAGCTGCTGCTGCGTCGGTTCCGTGCCGGTTGTGAGCTCGTTGTACAGTGGCTGGTAGTTTGAGGCGATGCATGCTAGAGTCATCTGGTGCCTGAGGTCAGGTCGTCGCCACACGAGCTCGCGAAGTGTGGTTTCGTGCGGGTGATGCGGCCACCAGAACAACAACGGAAGCTTTTCACCATCTGTTTCGCTATCGATACGCGAGAGATCCCCATTCATTATGGAGCGCGCGTGAATAGCCTGCCAAACCTCGTCGCTATAGCTGGTCTCAGGGCGGACAATATCATCGACACAAGTGGCGAGCCATCGTGCGAAGGGAGTATGGTGGTACACCCCGCGAAGGACGGCTGTGAGTTCGTTAGGGACCAACACAGACCGCCTCAGTCGCGAATAGCGTTCGACGTTGCCGTCCCACGCGGCTAGAAGGATGAGGATGTCCTTGTTGAGGGCTGGAAGGTCGCGAGGCAGCGGCATGTAGGTGAGCTCGGTGAAGCGGGCCTCGAGTGTTGAGCACTCGGGTGTGGGCCACGATGATGGTCTAGCATTCTTGTCTTCTTGTATGTCGAAATAGTGACCGTCAGTGCGGGTGACCTTGAACTTCTTCATGGGTATTGGGCGTTCGAGTGAGGACCGGACAGCAGTATCGCCGTTGAGGCAGGCTCCAGCACTGGGACTCTCCAGTTCAACGGTTCGCGTGTAGTCATTCATGACAGCGTATCTCACGGTTTGGTTGACGATAGCGTCGAATATGTCCATATGGCCATTGTCTCGGGCTTCCTCGGCGATGGACACATCTGGCAGGAGATCAAGTTCGTCGTAAAGCGCATTGTATCCCGCAACAGCACAAGCACGCCCGACGTGGTAACGCATATCTGGGTAGCGTTGAGCCAGGGATCTGTACGTGTCTTCTGTGGCGAGGTCGGGATACCATATGCAGTACGGCTTCTCCGCCTCGGAAGACATCTGCGGGACCTCGTTGCTCATAATGAGACGCGCATTGCGGGCTCTAGCAAATTCTCTTCCCCTTTCCAAGCAGATCTGTGTAACTTCTGTTGATCTCGCAAAGTTCTCATGGTGTCGGATTCCACGAATAATGTAGCAATCGTCTACGTCAACGAAGTCTTCTGGAAGTTCCTTCCCATTAAAGGCGGCCAAGTCCATCGCATTGTAGTCTTTGGCGGGCGTCTCATCGCCTGTGTGGCTGGCTGTTCTCGATGGCGAGGTAGACATATGCCTAAAGGAAGGGCGCGAGCGCCACATAGTATGGGGCAGAAGCGCACCGCCTGTCCGATGTTGGCTACGAAGATACTCCCCGGGCAATGTGATTGCATCCTTTGTCGGAGACGTGTAGCGCGCGGATTTTAAGACGGCGAATCGACGGCAAACAGAAAATGACATCTTTCTTATCATTGAAAATATGTTGGCATGCCAATATGGGCAGCCCAAACGTGATACAGAGTGAGACAAGTATGGCGTGTTGTCTAATTGGCAGAAAGACGTTGGTGATCAGTGGCGGCAGAACACGTTGGGAGGTTCGACCCTTTTGAACTAAAAGCGAGAGCGCCATTGCCTGCTAAAAGTACATATACCCCTGCTTGTTTACAGGGGTAATGCATGACCTGATGAGCCGAACTACCCTAGTTATCTAGTCCAACAAGCTCGGAAGTCGACTGTCGAGGTACTGTGCAGTTACTGAAAGGTACCATGAAAAGAGACCACCTTTATTTCCTGTGCAATTGATTACTACTATCGAAATCGATAGTAGCGACAGCGGCGATGAAGACGAGGACGAGGACGACTATAACGATAACGACGACAACAATAGAAGCGACGACGACGACGACAACGACGATGGCGGTGGAGGATTGTTAATAGTGGGATTGAAAGCCCCGGCAAATTTGCGTCTTGCCTCATCGTCTCAACATCTTCAGTGCCACGGAATAAAGCACAACTCTCCTGGGCCGAGACTTTGCTTTAGCTGACCTGTCTAATGTCTAGGCACAACCATTTACAATCTTTTGGATCTTTGCGTTCTGGGCAACGAAACTATGGCCAAATAACGAGATCTTGTCCCCAGAAAAGAGCCATTCTCGCCGCCGCCGCTTCAGCGATGGCCTGTGAAGACGTTCGCTCCGACGCGCCGCCATAGGGTCCAATGAGAAGCCATAGGACGGCAAAAGGCGCCGATACAGGGTCGCTGACGATACTCTCAATATTAAGGGCAGCGTTCCCGACCTCCCCAATAAGACTTGCGATACGGGCAACCATCGCAGCTCCCCCGAACGCAGCTCCAACGATCAGATTTTATCCACTTGATAGCAACATCATGATCAGGTAAATTTCTATTCGCCACCTTAGACAAGATGTAGACATTTATGATACCGGCCGCGAACTCGCCATGCTTCATCATCACATAGTCTGATTTCTCTCCCTCGTACGGTCCCTCAGCACCTGATTCTCAAAAACCTAACTGTGAGGTTGAAATGTTTCCAAATTTCATCTTTGAATTTCACGACACAGCTCTGGATTTTCCTTACTCTCGCAACTTGTGGCCAAATTTTAAGAACTTCAAAATGCTCGTAGGCACTCGCAGATCGTCCTGTTTGATCAATTTGATGTCGTATTCGAACCTAGCAACTGAGTGCCTGCGTGCTACCCGCTCCCACGCGATGAACATCGCAGGATCTCGCGGCTTAACTCCTCAAGTGGCCCCCACTGTGAGTAAGCTGATGCCTTCAATAAGCTCATACCTGAAGAAAAAGCCCTCGTGTATACCAGGGGCCCATACTTCCATAGCCTGTAAGCATGGCATGTAAAAGGCTGCTTTAGCAGCGGCCAACAAGACTTGCTCAACCTTTGCTGGACTCGCAGCTAGACCCTGAGTTTGACAGGTAAGAACATATATCCCGAGACTCCATATTTTGCTAGCGGCATCATGGAAGCATCGCAGAAAACTTGTTGCGTCTATTGCGTGGGAAATTGCCAGCGCTTCCAGTTTGAAGCTCGTATTTGTCGCTTCAGAAGTAAGTTTGTTATTCGGTGTCTTAGAATAAAGTGTGTTTTCATGTAGTCTCCGAGACTGTGCTTCCCACAATGTGAGGGTGCGTAGGCTGGGGCAGCGTCTTGCGTAGCGGAATAAAGAGGCGTTCGCACCCTCTCGTTGGCGCTGATCTTCCTCGTCCACACCCCGCCAGGGCTCATAATTAACGACTCGCAGACTCGGGAGTTTGCTGAATATACTCTTCAAGGAGTAAGATGACAGGCTTCGTAAACATTTCTGACTGATACTGAGTGCCCTGATCACAGTAACCTCTGGAAGGCCAGATCTACCTAATCGGAGTTCAAGAAGCTGGCCTAAAAGTCGCTTCTTGGCATTCAATCTCGAGTGTCCAGGCGACTGGGCGATAACCTGGCGCTTATGATCCCGAAAAGACGTCTGATGATGCATGGGATTGCTCGGAGAGCTAGCGCTGAGCTCTAGCATGACTTCGGCTTCTGGACCCTTTACCTGCCCTAGCCAACTAGAGAGCACATTGAAAAGGTTTAGAAGGCTGTTGGAGAAAATCTTGTCGTTTTCTGCCTTGGTCTCCGCGCTTTCTTTGTGGCCGCATTGTTGGCATGTGTACTCTTGCAAGCTCACATGAAGTGAAATCTTTCTGACCCAGACTTTCTTCGAGTACGTGGTAAAGGCTTTGAAGCACTTTATATCAAACGGCATGTCTGACCTGAGCTTTATTGTTCTCCAGAGCCGAGAGGTGAAAAACTTGTACCAATCCATCGATACTGTAGACCAGCGTGCAAAAGGACTCTTCCCAGCAGTTGGTCCTAGCTGCCATAGTTCTTCTAGGACCATGAGCTTAAGCTCTAGTGGAAGACGAATCCACGGGAACGGCGCTGTGCTTTGAGATGCCATGGCTTAGGCACTCAAAACTGCTTAATAGTTCAACTCAGAGTCGAAGAGTCAGATGCTTTGAAAGGTGAGTTAGGTGTGGATGCAAAGTGAATGAGGTAGGGAATGAATCATTGACTGTAGATTTAACTTATGCGTAAGCAAATGCTAATCTAGTTATTCGATTTTTTTTCCCTCATCAAGGTAGCATGAGTCATTTCTAAAAACCAAGCATGGTTTTCGTCTAGGTCCACCTTTTGGACACAGCAACCTCTTCCAACGTTTCATCAGGGAACTCCGTAATGAAACTCCCGCCCTCGCGGAAACTCGAGGGGGGGGATTACGGACAACGATGACGACGAGAGATACCGAACCTGTCTTACGGAGTGTCAATGCAGGCATTGTCACGCGACAAAGTGATGCCCAGATAGGCTTCAGAGATGGTATCAAATGATATGGAAACTTTCTCCCATGTGATGGGGTTAGCAGGTAGTTTAATGACCTTCCAAGCTTGGGGAGGTAGTGCATTGGGTGGCAGGAACTTCGGTAAAAGGTATGCCACCAACGTTTTGCTGTGCCGCTCGGCCGTTCGCCCCTTTTGGTTGGGTAAGCTGACGGCGAAGGAGTGCAAGATTTGGACTCAACCTGCAAGAAGTATGGGAAATCGAATTGAGCGACTATACGCATTACCAGACTAGGTAAGTAAGAACCGGTAGCTCCGTTGCTGAACCCTCTCTGCATGTCAGCAGTGTGGAATTCAACAAACTATCCGGGGTTTTCCCTAACGAACCCCTGCAGCCGATGCCAAGATCTGCACCAGACAAGCTTCATAATAAGCATTTTTCTCGGCTCGGCAAGATCCACGGATGCCTGCTGCTCGCCCCTGGTAAGATGGACCAAGGTCAGCCTAGGTTTACAGCTCGGCAGGTCAATAGACCGACATTCCCACCGTCCGTCCGTTGAATTGCTTTCAGCTGAGATCGGGCAAAAGCGAGGGTGATAAGACAAGCCACTCACAAATAAAGCAAATGAAGCCCACGAACTCTTCAATACTATCTAAAATCGTTGAATTCCTCTCTCGATCGCAAAAGTTGCAAAGGCTGGTCAACAGCCGTGATCAAGGAATTGTGTTGGAGAACACCGATGAAGCTTGGCCAACAGAAGTCAGATATCGATGCAGATGATGGCCAATCTCTAACTTGGCTGCCTAAGACTCCCTGGCCATGTTGTCAGATGTCACAGTCCAGCCGCTCCGAGGGTAGCAAGGGCCAGCCCTGCGAGGGGAGATATTTTCGACCTCCTGCGGAAAAAGGAAAGCCGTATTTCAACTTCATCAGAGGAGAGTAGCTTGGGCCAACCACATCGCAAGTCTTTCAGAGCCCGTGCCGTAGGAAAGCATCGCACATCAACCTCCATTTGGCACTAAGACCCCAATCTCGCTCTCATGACTCCATACAGGTTTGGCTTGACGGTTAAAGTCATGATGGCGTGAGTGTTGCTGAGTATCGGAAAGGACTTCTGTGTCTTGGCAGTGTAATCACATCCAACATTGGTATCTCGTGTGCGGAATAATAGGCAGAGACATTTTACTCGAAGGAATTTCTCACGCGATTAAGCTAATATGGACTTTGCCGCAATCGTGGCGTGAAAAGGTTTGAGCGAAGTACTTATGAACTGAGGAACAGCTGTCTGCGACTTGACATGAAGAGTCCAATCGCATAAGGCAACTGTTCTCGTAGCTCTTTGTCGCGACTCACTCACAATCAGCAATCATGAGGTTTCCAATCCTCACATCTTTGGCGGTTCTCGCAAGCGCTTGCCATGTGCAAGCCAAAGCGGTGTTTGCGCATTTCATGGTACATTACGCTTGGCAAACTGTCACTTTCTTAGAGCACTACTGATCGCAAACAGGTTGGAAACACTGGGAGGTATTCTACTGCCACCTGGCGTGATGACATCCGTCTCGCTCAAGAGGCCCACATTGACGGATTCGCCCTTAACATTGCCTACGGCGAGCGCATGAACGCTGCGTCGCTAGAGAACGTCTTTGAGGTAGCCAGCGACATGGGCTTCAAGCTCATCTTTTCCTTCGACTACGCCGGCGGGGGCCCATGGCCTAAGGATGACGTTCTCAACCTATTGAAGAAGTACGCCACCAGGCCTGAATACTTCAAGCATAGCGACGGGATACCGCTCGTGTCCACTTTCGAAGGCCCTGAACAGGCTTCAGATTGGGTCGACATCAAACGCTCCTTTCCCTGCTTCTTCATGCCCGATTGGTCCTCAAAGGGAGCCAAGAGGGCAGCGGAACTGGCGGGAGGAGTCGCCGATGGTCTCTTCAACTGGGCTGCCTGGCCTTGGGGAAACACTAACATGGATACATATGTGGATGCTTCATATTACCAGTATTTGAAGGTGAATGAAGACACCAGTAAGCCCTACATGATGCCTGCCTCGCCCTGGTTCTATACGAATCTCCCCGGCTATAACTAAAATTGGCTGTGGCGCGGAGACGATCTATGGCATGACCGTTGGATCCAGATTGTCTACAACCAGCCAGAGTATGTTTCTATCTCGTTAATTTCTCGCATGTTTGTTTTTAGGATGGTAGCTGACATACTTGACCTCTAAGCTACGTTGAAATCATTTCCTGGAACGACTACGGAGAATCCCACCACATCGGTCCTCTTCGTCCTAACGCCATGGAAGCCTTTATCACGGGCAGAGCTCCTTTCAATTTCGCAAGGGACATGCCCCACGATGGCTGGAGGATGACACTTCCCTTCTGGATCGATTACTACAAGAACGGCAAAGCGACTGTGACCCAGGAGGGCATCATGGGATGGTTCAGAACAACCCCTGCAGCCACGTGCAGCGATGGCGAGACATCCGGTAATACCGCCAGCCAGTTGCAACTGGAGTTCTCGCCGGCCGAAGTCATGCAAGACAGGATCTTCTTTTCGGCTGTGCTTGGCTCGCATGCAGATGTTACTGTCAACGTCGGGGGAACCTCACAGGCCGGAACTTGGACGTCCGTCCCGGACGGGGGCATCGGCGTCTACCACGGAAGCGTGCCATTCCAGGGCAGGGGTTCGGTATCCATCTCTCTTCATAGGGGGGGCGCGAACATCGCCACTATCGACGGGGGTTCCATTACAGACAACTGCGCAGAACGCGGTCTCACCAACTGGAACGCGTGGGTTGGGAGTGCGATGGCTGCAGGCTCCATCTCCGCCACGCCGGCTTTATCACGCGACGAGCAGAAATGCATCAAGGGCACCGGCGCGACTGGGTTCACCAAGCTCTGCGAGTTTACCTGCAAGTACGGCTACTGCCCCGTCTCAGCATGTCAGTGTCTCGCCATCGGCGCGCCGATCCCTGAACCTCCTACGACAGGCCCGGCTGGTTTCCCAGCTGCGGGTAAGAGTGAGAGCTACACGGGTCTCTGCGGGTGGTCATGCCCTCGTGGCTTTTGCCCCACAGAATCTTGCAGCACAAGCAAGCAACCGATTAAGAATCCTACTGTCTCCGAGTTCCTCCCTCCTGCATGTACCGGGGGAGGTTCGGACAATGGCCTCAAGGGATTGTGTCAATACGGTTGTAACTTTGGGTTCTGTCCCCGGGGCGTCTGCACATGTTCCAACAAGGGCGGGCTGAACGAACCACCGCCGATGAAGGATACGACAGGCGACCCCGTGAATGAGGTCAAGGACTTTGGGCTGTGCCAGTTTGCTTGCTCGCGCGGGTACTGTCCCTCAGACGCATGCCGTCTCGACTATCCTATAGACGAAGGAGACAGGTGCGATGTCAGAGACAACACGTGGCTTGAACGGACGATGCCTGACGTTCAGCATGCTATGTACCCGATGCCGACTTCGACCATCCACTACATTACAATCGTCAACCTCACGCCGTACACCTTCCGCTATTTGAAGGATCGCTCCAACTACTACCAGGTAGCTGCTGACTTTGATGATATCCCACCGGGACAGTCTCGTCAGAACAAGGCCCGCTGGGCAACCTCAGGTACGAGCAGAGCTGACGACAACGGTGAGGCGTACTTTGAGGTTAAGGGCACAAACCATGAGTTCCGCATCAGGTGCACGACACATTATCCCTCTGACAGGCCAATACGGTTCGTGGTTGACCTGGACGGCTGGGGACTAGGCGTCAAGGAGTACGAGGTTCCAGAAACTGAAGTATCCATCACGTTCGTGATTACAGGAAGCGAGAACTACGGGTACCATCATTCACTCACACTGGATAGCTCACCAGTGGCTTGGATGGATTCCATCAAGGAACACATCAAGGGAAGGCTTGTGAAGCACGTCATCATGCCCGGGGCCCATGATGCTGGAATGAGTGTCATTGGAAAGTACCAATGGGGCGGTAAGCATATCGTGACACGTGTTTGGAGAGGTGCTATTCTAACATTGTTTCCTACAGGCACCTCCATGGATACCCAGACCCAGGCCTACGGCATCGCGTGGCAACTGGAGCTTGGTGCCCGCTATTTTGATCTTCGCCCAGCTATTGCGGATGGCGAATTTCACATCTTCCATGTGACCGATCCGAGAGGGATTGTGATACTAGGAGCCTCAGGGGTTACGCTGCAAAATGTTATTCACGACATCAACAAGTGAGTTATTTCCACGACCGTCACATCATTCATCAACTCCCATGACTGTTGAATTGACATTTCCAAGTTTCTACCTCAGCCATCCTGGTGAGGTCGTCTTCCTGTGGATGCGAGACATGGTCTCCTTCCGGGGCGGCCTGTTTGGCGGTGGCCATCCCTTCGACGGGGATGAAATGGCCCAGTTCTTCGACAAGCTGCGCGGAATCCAAAACCGCTGCCGCGGCCTGACCGAAGCAACCAGGCTGCAGGAACGGGTCATGGGCGAGCTCATGGAGCAGAACGGCGGAACTGGCTGCGTGGCCATTATCCTCGAACAGTTTGGCGTCGACCCGAGTGTCCCGCAAGACGACCCGGCGTCGGGCATCTTCCTCGCAGGAAAGCACATGGACCGCACCGACCGATGGGAAGAGAATGTGGGCATCACGCCCGCCCAACTGCTCCACTACCAGGTCGCAGGCTTCTACGACCCAGTGCGCAGGCGCCTCGAGCCGTCGAAAGGAGGTGACTTCTTCGTATCGCAGTGGGTTTTGAATGCTAGACACGAGGATGCGGTGTTCTGGGGGCTCGAAAACCTGGCAAACTACCTCACCACGCCGATGCTTTACTACGGCGGCGTGGCGGAGATGACCCCGGAGATGTTTCCGACCGTGATGCTGATGGACTACATCGGAGTGCGCGTATCGGGAGACACCACGGCGAATAATCGAGCCGCTGAGTTGCGGACGTTGGCGCTGGGGTTGAATCTGTACATGGTCAGCGAGAATTGCTACGTTAGCAAGCGGCGGAATCCGCTGGTCAAGAAGTCGAGCAAGAGGTTGGCGACGCCATGGAATGGAATCATCTTTGCGAACGGAACTCGGATTGATAACCCGCCTCCGAACTATGATCCTTGGCGAGTGGATGTCTTGAAGAGTGGAACGGTGTTTGGGAACAGGACTGTTTTGACGAGCAACATCACCAACCCTTTCTAGTTCACTTCTGTATCAGCACGTACAACCGGTATGCACAGTCTGAACTCATTTGACCGGCTTGTTGGTCAGATTGGATGATGACGGGCGTTGTGTGTATCTAATTTTCTAACCTAGAGAGATAGCCTGTGTCATTGTGAGAAATGAGTTATGTTATTGATTGAAGAACCGTAATAATACCACGTAATAGTATATGAGGTGCGAAGCGATTTGTCGTCGTGGTAGCCACTGGCAACGTTCCATATTTCGCGTCGATAAAAGAGTACTACACCGTGGCGACGTGCATGTTTACTTGCCGAAGTGTGGAAATTCTTTCATTGGAAGAAAAGATAATCTTTCATATAATGGTATCAAACTATCTAATCTTGACAAATGCTCCTCTAATCCAGCATGAGCATATCCCTACATCTCTCTTCGAAAGACCTCTCTATGGCCCAGACAGGAGAAACCCGACCGATCACAAAGTCAAACTCAAACGCCAATGCCGCCCAAGCCAATCCCGTAGCTCATCAAATTCATCACTCAACCTCTACCAAAAAGCTTCTTCGCCGTCACCCTCCTGCCCGAGCTCGGCGTATACTCCTGCTCGTGTCCGTAATACCCGTTCTGCTGCTCACCGATGGAGCTCGGCGAGCGTTGCACATACGACGACGCCGCCTCAGGCGCGAGGCCCTCTTCCGTCCTCAGCTTCTGCGGTCTGGGGGGCGGGGGCGGCGCCACCGCGGGAGGCGCTTGGGCGGGCGCACGGTAGTACTCCTCGTCCCATTCCGAGGTCGACGTGTTGGTGCGCGGGGCCTCTTGGCGCGCTGTCTGCGCCGGCGTCGGGTGACCCGCGTAGGTGTAGTTGCCGTTGGGCGCCGCGGGCTGCTGCTGCTGCTCTGGTTGGGATGTCGCGGCCGGGCGCTCACGTTCGCGGTCATCGCGGGAGCGGGTTGGGCGGTGGGCTGGTGCGGCGGGCGGTGCTTGCGCGGGCGCGGGGGTCGAGACTGGTTTGCGGCTTGTCTCGCGTGGGGTCTCGCGCTCGCGGGGTTTTTCGTCGTCTTCGTCTGAAGTTTCTTCTAAATCGCGGTCTTCATCGGCGTACTGGATCTCAGTTAGCATCATCGCGTGTGAACTGTAGGACGGGGTTTGACTTACCATCCTCAACTCTTTCCTCATGGCTAGGTTGGCGCAAATGTCCTTAGCCTCCTCGATAGCGACCTTCTGCGCCTTGAGCGTCATTCTACGGTCCCTAGTCTCCTTGTTCTCCGCAGCGATGCCCTCGACCGTCTCATTCTGCATGCTCAAGATCTCCACAGAGTTGAAGATACCGTACATGCCCTGCAGCAAGTGCCGCTCCACAACCTGCGTGATCGTGTTGCGGATGAACGTCTTGGCCGCAAGCTCGTAAAAGATCAACATCTTCTCGCACACTTCCTGCGCCTCCGTGTACCGTCCGCCGTCCTTGGTCGCCTCCAGCTGCCACTTGCGCAGCCGCTCCTCGTACTCGGGGTCGTACGGCTGGATCTCAAGGTTCATGTCCTGCGTCAGGCGCTCGAGCTCCTCCTGCGCGCTCGCCATCAGCTTCTTCACCTGCGGGTCGAGGAAGTTGTAGCGCAGCGGGTCGTGCATGCGCCCGGGCCACGCAAAGTCGATGACCTCGCTCAGGAACTCGTTGCACACCACGCCAAGGTTGTCCTTGTGCTCCTGCGCGAGCCGCGGCCAGTTCTCCGAGTAGCTTTGGAAGAGCATGTACACGGCGCGCGGTTTCGGGTCCATCGGGAACTCGGAGCCGCGGATCTGCCGCAGCAGCATCTCAACCTCTTTCGTCACGAAGTCGCGCTTGCCGCTGTCGGAGATGGTCACGCTGCCGTCGGCGCCTGTCGGCGAGCGCGGATCCGTGGACGAGGCGAAGCCGAACTTGCGCCCGTTCTGGCGGATGCGGTGCGAGAACTTCTCGTTCTCCTCGATGGCGCGGGCGCGCAGGTTCTGGGCCGGCGTGCCGCGCGGGTCGGCGGTCGCGCGGAAGAAGTTCTTGCCGGGCGGGTTCTTGTAGAAGCCGTACACGGCGGGGATGACGAGCTCCTTGGACGCGGAGAAGAGCTCGACTAGCTCGATGCGCATCTCCTCGACGGTGTCCTTGCCGGTGCCCATGCTCTTGAGCTCGGCGTCGCAGTCGTCGAGGGCGTTCTGGATCTGCTTGCGCAGCGTCTTAACGTGGCGGCCAATGTGGCGCTGCAGCTGGACGGAGAGCTTCTGCTTCAGGGCGCCGGCGCCGCACATTGAGCCGGGGAGGGCGCGCCACTTGCCGCGGCCGAAGAATTCCTCCTCGCGCTGCCTGCGCTCGCGGGCGGATGGCCATGGCTGGCCTGCATCGCGGGGGCCCGGGTTGAGCAGGACGTACCAGCCGAGCTTGAAGTAGTTCTGCTTGTCCTTGTTCTGGACGAGCTCGATGAACTTGTCCTCGAGGCCGATGGACTCGCAGAGGTCGGGCTTGGTGAGGACGCCGATTGTGCGGCTGCCGGAGGGGTCAAAGTGGCGTGCCTTGGTGAGGATGGGTGCCTGGACGTAGTCGGTGTTTCCGCCGACGACGGCAAGGATGATGGTGCGCGAGGACTTCATGTAGCGGTCGCAGAGCGTCTCGATTGTCTTGATGTCGTCCATTGACTGGTCGTTGTTGGCGTTCTTGACGAGACCAGGAAGATCGACCAGTGTAAGGAGAGGCATGTCCGGCCCGCGCTTCTCAACGACCAAGATATCGCGGGCGGCAAAGCGGCCGGGGATATTCTTGGGCGCAATCAGCTCCACGGCCGACCTCATGAGCGACTCAAACGACATGTCGGTGTCCACCGCGCCGCCAAACTGTTTTAACCTCTCCTGCTCCCTGAAGTTGCGGTTCTTGTCGGGGATGATGGAGACGTTGAGCGTCGCCTCGGCGGACCGCCTCAGGCGGATCTCGGTCGCGAAGCGCGTGCATGCGCCAGCGTCGCGGGGAAATGGCGTCCCCGTGATGGCTTCGAGGACGGAACTCTTGCCGGCGGACTGGTCGCCGACGACGACAATTTGCGGGAGCTTGACATTGTCGAGCTGGGCGAACTGCAGCTTGTCGATGAGCTCGAGCAGGCCGCGCTGCTCGTTGGCCATGTCCGCCGTCCCCAGCGCCGAGTCGATGGTCGGAGCCATTTCGCGTTCGGGCCTGAGTGAGGCGTTAGCTGCTGAGCGATAGTCACGGCCTGCTGGAGATTCTTCGTACAATGATCCCATAAGTGTCATGCAACGATGTATGTTAGAAGCAATGTGTATGGGGAGAGTGTGTGTATGTGTGGAAGAAGCAGTTTCGTAGAGCAAAAGCGCCGCGGGTCTGAGAACAAGAAAGCGGCAGTAAGCCTTTTAAAGAGAGAAGCCGGTTTCTGATGGAGTATGCCTAGCTTAAGCTTATGTATAATTACGCAGCCCAGAGACACTTGCGTCTGGACCGAACATCACATGTGCCAGGTTGGGGGCGCACCTCTCCAATGGCTATGAACGGGTGCCTGGATCTGGCCTCTAAGTCGTCGCAAGGCTGGCGTCGTAAGCTCCCATGACATACCAGTGGCCAACCGGCGACGTGGAGAAAAGCAAAAGCTTCGCCTACCAGGTTGCCACCTCTGGTGCGGTGGCAGGAATATGCAGCGATTAGCATTCCTCTCCTCCATGGATATTGCTTGGCTTGAGGCAGCCCGTAGGCGTATGTTCAGGCCCTTTGTGCATACAATAAGGTGCCGTCAATCCTGCCACTCGGCAGAGGCCCAGCAAACATCCGAGATTGACACTGAACAATCCCGGGAAACATCAATGAAGACGTGGGGAGACCGAAGCTCATCCATGTCCTGCGCAAGGGCAAAGCCACAGACTTTCGGGGGTGGAGGGGGGACATGAGACCCAAACGAGCTGATGTTGGGCATGTCGGACGAATGACGTCGGCTGTCCGGCGTTGCACAGCCTCATTTCTGCTGTTCTCCGCAGCACCCGCTTGGCTTGACTAGCACTTGAGTCGTCTCTCTCTGTGTGTGTCTGTCTCTGTCCTGTACCAGGCAGTCGGCGCAGGAAACGGTTCGCATGACGAGGCGTACGCGTCGGAGGCCACTTGTTGCCCAATCATCCCTCGGGCAAGCCCGTCCGATGGCTGGCATTTTAAGCGAATGAAGGAGCTGTTGAGGAGCGAGAAACCGAGCGCCAAGGGACAACGGTGCCGTGCCGGTATTTGGGACTTGGACTTGGAATTCGCCACTTGTGCAAGTTGGAAGATGGGCGGAGTATTCTTTTAGAACAATCAAGTGGAAATGGAGGGATGGCTGTGGCGGTGCAGACCGGGGCAAGCCACGAATGACTAATGAGAGTCTGGACTATGGCTGGTGCAGATCTGTGGCTGGTGGGGGACAGATGTGGCGAGTGCTTCGGTCTCCGACTTTCGCTCACCGCTACGTCTGTGTTTCTCTCAACACAACATCACTCGTTTACTCGTCTTCAATCGCGCACGTCCATCAGCGCCAACAATGACTTCATTTCTCATCTCAGAAGTGCTTCACCAGCAATGCAGCCGCCGTGAAACTACATACGTCTGCACGCCAACTTGACCGTTTCCAAAAGGGCCCGTGTGCCGACCTCCCGCTTCAATACGCAAACTCCTGCCCAACAAGCTTCTCACTCAACCTCCACAGCATGTCCGCATCAACCTTACTCGTCGCCCAGCAGTATACCTCCTCCTCATACGGATCCGCGATGCGACAATGGTTGAGGTACTCCCCGTTCCTCTCCTGCTTCAGCTCCTGGTCAAAGGCCGCATAAACATGCGTCGCGACCCCCTGGTCCATATCCTTGGGCGCGATGCCGCCCATGCCCCAGAGATACTTTGTGCCCATCACCGCGTCCACCCGCCTCAAACTCTCCAGCAGCGCGGGGATGTCGTCCGCCCCGTGCGCCGCGGCGAGGAGGTTCGTGTTCACGAAGCCCGGGCACAGACTGAACGCATGCAGGCCCCGCGACGCCCCGAGCTTGCCGGCCAGCGCGACCGCGAACAGGCTGGTGGCCGTCTTGGACTGCCCGTACGCCGTCCAGCAGTCGTAGTTGGCGCCGTTGTCGAAGGCGTGGTCCGTCCAGCGGATGTGCCCGAGGCGGTGCGCGCCGCTGCTGATGTTAACGACGCGCGGGTCCGGGGAGGCGAGGATCTTGGGCATGAGGAGGTTGGTGAGGAGGAAGTGCGAGAGATAGTTTGTTTGGAACTGCGACTCGAAGCCGTCTAGGGTAAGGACGTATGGACCGGCCATGATGCCGGCGTTGTTGACCAGGAGATCGATGTGGGGGACGTCTGGCCAGGAGTTGACGAGGGACGCGGCCTCGCGGACCTGGGCGAGGGAGGTGAGGTCCAAGGTAAGTGGCTTTATGGTGATGTCTGGGTGTGATGAGGCGAGGAAGTCGATGAGGGGTTGCGCCTTAGACGGGCTACGGCCTGCCAGGATGAAAGTCGACGGTTTGGCGACTGCCACCTGCTTCACGAATTCTTCACCGAGGCTCCCAGGAGAAACGCCGGTGATGAGGATAGTCTTGCCTGTGATGTGAGGAGCGTAAATGGGCACCAGCTCGCTGGCGCGTGTAGTGTTGTCGTAGGTCGGGGTCATGGTGTAAGTGATGATGAGGCCAAGGTAGGTCTGTGAAGTGTAAGTTGGCGCAGTGACTTGAGATGCTGATGAACAACCTGGTGATGCCTCTTTGCTTTCAATCAGTCGATCTTAGCTGTCTCTTTATACCCATCCCAGTGCATCGTCTGCGATGGTCTTCCACATGTCATGTCGTATCATGGCTCCTATCCACATCTCGGAAAACGCTCAAACAGTATTTCTATCCACATCGTAAAGTCTTGTGGCGCTGCAACAGGTGGATAGCTCTCTCGGTCCTGCTCAGCGTTGAGTGGTTGGTCTCTATGGCTCATGGTCGAAGCATGCGGAGTTAGCGGCCGTAAGCGGCGGCAAGACCTGGTTTGCTGCTATTTCGGCGTTACCACTTCACAAATCTGAGGAAGCCTGCCTGTGAGCACAAAGAACTCGGGTAAGATTGAAAATGATCCTTGTATTATCTCTAATTGACTCCCGATAGCGCCAAAAGTTGTTGGTCTCCAGTTGTCACCCCCAAGCGTGCGGCCCCACGGCGGCCGCATATGCCGCAAGTCCCGCATCCCGCATCCCGCGCCCTGCTCCATGCTAGCCCCCATGCTCCGATGTGATCCTTTGAGCGATCAAAAATTATTTCTCTCATGCATCATTCGTCAATTTCGTAAGCTCCTTTGCCAGGATCAGTTCCTGCGGCCCTGGCCGCTGCCCCGCGTAGCTCCATTGCTACCCGGTGCCGCGCCCCATGTGCTGGCCCCACTTCCGGAGCCGGTGGCCGGCCGGTATGCGCCGATGTTGTGGTACGGAATCGCGGACTCGCCCTGGGAGAGCCAGGTGTTGAGCGTGGCCGAGCCACCTTGTTGTTGATATGTGAATTTCGTCGGCGTCTGCCCTTGGTACTGGCGCGGGACGGCGACGTATTGGGTGGTGTATTGGTTTGGCTGTTGGGAAGACATCTTCGCGACGGATGCAGCTGGTGGGATGGTCTGAAGCAACGGGCAAAATTATAGACGAAATTTGACTATCAAATCTGATGAGAATGATGAAGAACAGATCAAAGGCAAGAAGAGTCTTGCGTTGAAATCAATCCATCTTTATACACATATTGAAAATCCTCACAGGGCCTCGAAAGGTCATAAAAAGACCGCTGCGGTGGTCGCGATCCTCATGTGCTGAGGAGCGTCAATCCTCAGTGACGAGGAGTCGAACTCCTCCGCCACCACAGGCTCCTCAAAAGGGTCTTTTTGCGGTTCTTTCCTCACGCGGACATAAATACAAAATCATGTAGTCTATCGAACATCGAACAGCGAAACATTCCCAAAACATTCCAAAATGCACGCGTCGTCATCAAAAAAACCCATGGTCCACCCTCTCCAGAAACTACGTATCCTCAAGCGGTCTTTTTGGTAGGCAGTAATTCGAATTGGCCAAAAGAACCCGACATGTGTAAAAAGCCCCCTGGCAGCCGTGAGCTAGTGCAGGCACCAAAGTCTCTGGGGAGGGGGGCACATGGTCGACAGGGGTGACAATTGCTAGAAAGACCACGCTTCAGGCGCATCGGCGAGCGGGTGTAGCCAGCAGCACTGCAATTTTAGGGGCATTCATTTTCTGTGAATGTTCACTGGCCGGGTATCTGAAAAGAGTCTCGCTTATGCAGGGTCTTTCTGCTGTCGGTGATGGGGATTTTTGGTTGATGTTGGCTTGGCATCTTACGTCTGCTACCTATTTAATCCGAGCAGAGCGGGCGGTCTTTTTGAGAGGACTAGTTTCTACAAGCCTTGATGTCATGAAGACGTATCATCAAGGCTCTTCCCTCGCGACCAGATTGACCAACACACTGGCATTCGTGTTTTTATCTTTACACGGAGACATCAAAGCCATGAAGTCCCGAGACCCTGCCGTCCCCCTGTCCAAAGATACCGGCGTCGTAGGACTCACTCCCGTCAACACCTCCCACACCGTTGTTGCTGGATCCCTTCGAGGCGGACAACTTGAAGCCACCCAGCATGTTCTTCTGAAAGAATCCATCAGGATCATATTTCCGTGCGACATCGTTCAGCTGCTTGACAGCGTCGGCAGGGTAGCCGCCGAAGAAATCAACGACTTGGAAAGCGCCAGAGTCACCCATATATCTGAAAGGGTGATGAAGGCCTGCCTCACCCGTGGCACTGTCAATCGTTTGAACTGTCTTCTCAATCCAAGCGGAGATAACGTCGTCGTACTGAGAGTCGACCCAGGTCAACGCAATGGCATAGACGATGTATGTACCCGCGGACTCGTCCAGCGACAGAGGCCCTCCACCTGCACCATCTTTCTGAGAGGCGACGATGAAGTCTCGGCCCAGAGGCTGGAAGTACAGCTCCGTGGATGCGAAGGTCCTCGCAGGAACTCGTGCCTTGATCGATCTTACCGCCTCTTCGAAGATCTCGCTGATGAGTTAAATGCCGGCAAGCAGTCCTTCAGAGTCGGTTGACGCGATCGTTCCACCGGTGAGAATATCACCCTGGCCATTCATGACAGACTTCCCAGTCTCAAAAGCGAGATTTGCGACAGTCTGGTGACTCAGCGTGTTGCCGACGTTGGGTATGTCGAGAAACCGGCGGAAGATCCTAGGCTCCGTCTCATACGGATCGTCGTAGAATAACACGACGTATGCGTAGGCCGAGATCTCGTCTGTAGCATCGTCTCTGGCAAATCCTACTGTGGGGATGATGTGTGACTTTGCGTCGAAGATGTCCGCGGAATAGGCAGCGACAGCCTCGAAGAAGGCTTCAAATTGCGAAGACTCGAATTGCAGAACGCCGGCAAATACTCTTGGGCTGGGTATGGTCTGGAGTTCGAACGATGTGACGAGCCCAAAGTTCGGACCGCCTCCTTTCAACTGGGAGCAATATCAGCTTCGACTTCTGCCACAGGTTTCCTCGGAGAATGCTCACCGCCCAGAAGAGGTCATTGTACTCATTAAAAGCGGTCGCGTTCACGATTCTCCATCCGCGAGGACAACCTCAAAGCTGCTGACCGTGTTGGCTGAGAAGCCATACTTGTTGCTGTAAAAGCCTATTCCGCCAGCCAACAACAGCCCCGGAACGCCAACGGGTGCTACGCGGCCGCCGGCGACGGTAAGATCGTATGGCTCAAGGGCGTTGTAAACCTCTCCCCAACGCAGCCCTGGACCGAGCTGAACGTGGCTGCGTTCGGCCGAGAGTTCCAGTCGTGTCATGTTGGAGAAGACGATGAGCACATCTCCGTCGGTGCTATTCGCCCCCGGAATGGCCGTGTGACCACCGCCTCTGACAGCGAAGGAGCCATTGACGGACTTCACTGCGCTCATGGCGGTGCTGACCTGATGAGCTGAGGTAGGCACAAAGATGCAGCCTGGGTTGAGTATCTCTACACCGTGGCCGATCAGTTTACCAACTTCCATGCAAGTGCGAGAGACCTTCGAGGCCTTACGGGTATTGGACCAGAAATTGCGCTTTTCATACTCGTAAACTGCAGATCCTGGTTGAAAAGTGATATCCGGGGATACCTGAGCGAGTGTTTTGCACCCAGCGGAGATGACCAAAGATTTCTGTATGAGACCAAGCAAGCCAATAACTGCGGCTCTCATATTTGACGTCTTTTGCATCTTTTTGAATACGCAGTTGACGATCAATAGTTAAAGAACAGCCTACGTAATAACACCGGGCTCAAAATATTGCATGGCGGGCTCAGACAGTGGCTCTTAGACTCATATAGCAGGCTTTCAATCGTTTCCACGATTAGATCTTTGACATGTTGACCTTTACAGCGGATCCATGAACAGTTTCATGAGCCAATTGCGGGCTTATTATAACTTCACGACCGAGGCCGAAGTTTAGAATCTGATCGGAGCCTTAACCGAATAA
Source organism: Colletotrichum sp. SAR 10_99 (assembly GCA_028654355.1). Classification (NCBI taxonomy): domain Eukaryota; kingdom Fungi; phylum Ascomycota; class Sordariomycetes; order Glomerellales; family Glomerellaceae; genus Colletotrichum; species Colletotrichum sp. SAR 10_99. The sequence goes on from JAQIUT010000013.1 coordinate 58,036, forward strand.
ATCTCCATGTTCATCCGATGCGGCCGGCTCCCACTGAGCAAGGGCCAGAGCCGCGGACCTGACGCCAAGGAATTTGGTACCGGCCAAATGCCGGCGGACACAAATAAAACTCCACGTCTTTGCATTTGTCAGTTGGCCAGCATAGGTTCGCTTGTGCTTCGCGTCTATCGGCACTCCGAAGCTACTGTTAACGGAATTCAACCTCCGGTTCTTCGGCGTCCTTCAGTGACCGGCTCAACGCTGCGATCGTCTCTTCATGATGTATATATGCTCGGTTTAGAGTGAGTTTTCACTCCACAAAGCCACATCTCCCATAGTCATTATAGTCTTTCCAATTTCTCAAATACTCAAGCAAGACCAAAACATTAAGATGGCTCCATCAGAGGTTCAAAAGCTCGCCTTCTTTGGTTGTACCGGCAGCACCGGCAGCGCAGTCTTGAAATCACTCCTATCCGACACAAACAAATCGACCAAAATCCATGTCTTTGTCCGGTCAGCGCGCAAGCTCAAGCTACTCTTCCCGGGCATTGAAAGTTACTCCAACGTGGAGATCACCGAGGGCCAACTCAGCGACCACGCCCTCATGGTGCAATGCCTATCGGGCGCAACACATATCATGTGCACCATCGGCAGCAACGACAATCAACCCGGAATGCGCATGCACCGTGATGCTGTTGAAGCAATTCTTGCAGCGTTAAGCGAGTTACACGAGAAGGCGGAAGCGGGAGAAACGTGGCGGCGGCCGCACATGACGTTCCTTTCATCTGAATCTATAAGCGAGAAGCTTTCATCACACCGATCAGCTTGGGTACATTGGTTGATCATGGCCTCCTTGAATCACATCTACTTTGACCTAGCCACGGCAGAGAAGAAGCTCATCTCTTCGTCGCTGGTCACGGTCACCTTGTTCCACGCCCCTTTTCTTTTTGAGGGGGAGTACTCGGGCTATACGATCAGCACCGACGAGCCGGCTGCATCAGCGTCACATGGAGATTTGGGCGCGGTGATGGCGGAGATGGCGTTCTTGCCTACGGAAGCAGAGGTCCAGGCCGTTACCGTGGCGAGTCATAAGCCGATGGCTATCGGCCCAAGGACAGTGGAGCAGGTCCGGAGACTCACCAATGGGATCTTGGGCCGTTTTGTTCCGGGTACTGGAGCCTGCCAGGATGGAGTTGGGTTCGTTCATAAGTATGGACGGTGATGAAGGTGAGGTTGACAGGAAAAATGGTTTAGACATTTAGAAATCTTGTTTTGTATGTGAAGCCCAGACGTGCTTCTCAATCCTGAAGCCGATATCTTCAATTTTCAGCTGTTGTCACTTGGTAAGCTAGTGCTGCTATTGGCCGAGAATTTAGGTAATAAAGAGTGAAATATCTGACTTGATTTTGCTGCTTTTGAGATCAAATATGTGAAGGCCGAAAAGTCCCTCCGACCTCGGACATAAGGCATCAGCGCTATCCCACCCGCACCGGCCGGTATGAAGGCCTGCTAAAGTCCGTGGCCGGTAGACATACAAAGGCCACTTTTGACTCACATTCTGTTACGTAGCGAAAACGGGGAAAGCAGAGACAGTTAGCTAGCAGGCGTTCGAATGCCATGATGGGGCGTCACTTTGGTCACTTTTCAATTCAATTCAAGGTGGAATGAGACAATCAACGAGTGTATGTGACTAGGAGATATGTGGTAATGACTGGCTCTGGTATAGATCAACCCAAGCTGTTCGAATTCTCTGACACTTGTGCGCTCCCCCTGACTAGCCGCAGGTGTCATCTGCTGTCAAAGTCCGTTCCGGCCCATCTCAAGACCTTATGAAGCCTTAATTGCACATGGGCACATTCTCAAAGATGTAGTTGCTCTTGAACTCGCGCGGCGGGAATCCACAATCGGCACCACACTCGCTGCCATCCAGACCGCCATCCGACAGACGTCCGTGGTAGACGGTGCCGTCGATCTCAATGGCAATGCTGCAGTCGGCATCGTCAATCGTGTCATCTTCAGCTGAGACAAGAGTGTAGTCAACATCGCAAATGTTGTCACTCGCCGGCAGCGACGAGCAGATGTCCTCGTCGAACACGTTGGTGGTATCGCACGGGCTGCCGGCCGCGAAGGTCCGCCAGTCGTGTGCGCCGTTGCCGCCCTGGACTTGGTAGGTATAGGAGAGGCAGAGGTTTCCGGCAGTGGCGGTACGGAAGAGGCTGAGGGTACTGGCCAGGGCCATGGCAAGGTTGGCGTTGGAGAACATCATTTTGAATCGGTGAAGTAGCTTGAGGACTTGAAAATAAAACTGGCCCTTTGGTGCAGGTGTTTAATGAATTGTTGCTTGGGAATCTGGTAAGAAGGCTTACTCAAGAATTAAAGTGAACGCTATACGAGAATATCAAAGCATTATATACTTTGGCGATTACTTCGGGCCATTTGGCAGCGGTCGTCAAAGATAATCATGACAACATCACAAATAGCCTATAGGAGGAATGCAGCCTGAATTCCCGCATCGCAACACGCTGGCTCCAAACTTAGTGAAAGAACACGCAATCATTTTACCAAAGTACAATTCACAAAATCCGAGTAGAAAGTTGAGTCTCTATTCGATTAGACACTTCGCAAATCATTGCCGTCGGTGAGCCGGAATTCAACCCTGAGCTGACTTCAGTCATCCGACGTCTCCGTGATAATTCCTGACACCAGAAGATCATCGAGATGAGACCATGATGGTACAGCCAGCAAAGTTTTGGCCCAACTCATGTTGCGATGACAAGATATTTGAGAGACACAGAGGGCCAGAACATATTCTTGATTTTCTATCGTGACTTCTGGTACCTTTTGGGTAGCATCTTCGAAGCTATGAAGTATTCCGGAGGTAATGAATTTGTCACAATGCGAATTTGAAGCGCAAAAGAATCTTACTCATTCTATGTATAGATGAATCCCAAAAGGGGGTCAAAGTCAATTATCGGACCAGGCCTTCAGCTCTAAACGGAAGTAGATCAACGTTTGATCACCTTTTCCGTATCATCAGTAATCCTTATTCAATATTGATCGACAGGACGCAGGCCAAGACTTTTCAGCCCAACTCGGGACTTTGATAAATCATCATATCGTGTCTGTACCGGTCTGACAAGTGGACCGCACCGGGCGCGAGCCGTTCGATTAGTCTACTTCGGGCTGATAAAACCAAAGTCCCATGAAGTGCCATGCGGCGGCGCCGGAACACTCTGCAGAGTCGTAACCAATCAGCTGCTTGATTACGTCTTCCGGACGAATCACAAACCCGCGACCTACACGTCTTTCGGAGAATATTGGAGACTATGAAGCGGCTCCTGCAAAAAGCCGGCACATCTTGTCATCGAGATCTTCCTTGGTGTCTTGGCGGCTGCCTTCGAAACACTGCCTCGCCCCCAATCACAGCTTTTCGCAATTGGGAAAATTGAGAGTCTAGAGTTGCATTGTCACAAATCCTCTCACCACAAGACTATTGTCACAGCCTCCGGCGACCTATCTCCACCCAACGCCCGAATTTGTCTACACGTTGATTATTCAACGGACTGTAAGGGTGCAAGGATCTACAGCCTGTGTTTTTTGCACGACCTCAGAGCCGCAGTTGCAGGTGCAGCAATAACCTCTGAAAAGCACTATTACGTACGGTAGCATCATCAAAAGTTCTTTACAGTTGCGATCACAATTTCACCGAGGGTCCGAAGGCCGTATTCCTTTGTACCGGGCTGTCGTCAGCAAGAGAATCAGCTGTTCGTGACGATCTTTGAATTCACAGCTTACTATCCCGTCACAAATCGTCACTTGACTGTCAGAAACTTCCCAAGCTCAGACACTGTTCTGTTTCTTGTCGCCCAGTACGTCTGGAGCTCAACAGTAATAAGATTCAAGCGCTTCCAGGATGGCATCGCAGAGTATAAAGGAAACCCAGAATCATGGCAGTGAGTCTATCTTTCCGTTCCTCATCAGACACAAACACCTCTACATTAGCACACAATTCTTCCTGTCCCTATAAAACCCAGTATCAAATTTCAGCTTGAACCGCCATCATGCGTACCAACACTCTTGCCATCTTTGCCTCTCTTCTCCTGCTTGGCCACCGCGCCTTCGCCTTCGATATCTACTTGAACGAAGACTCTGACTGCCCAGATGAGGAGATCAGCATTGTCTGCGAGGAGCAAGTAGTTGGTGACTGCTGCAACGGCGCTGTCAACACCCTGTACAGTTCCGCCCAGGCCAGCGACGACCAGGGCGGCGTTGTCCTGTATGGACTAGACCAGGGCCAGGCCCCGGACTCGGAGAACCGTTGCGGTCTTCAGCTGGCGAAGGACGACACCTGCGCTACCACTGATATCCCGCAGGGCTCCGCCGCCGGCGCCCTCGGCGAAGAGGGCGGCGATGAGGATCCCAGCACTGACGAGGAGCCGACTGATGGTGATGAGGACGGCGAGGACGATGGTGGTGGCGACCATGGTCGTCGCCACGCTCGCGACGTGTCGCCTCAGAAGGAGACTTGGATCCAGAAGAACAAGAAGGCCAAGCGCTCGGAGGGCTGGCGCCAGACTCAACACACGGCCTATGCCGTTCGTGATGCCACCCATGTCTGGAAGCTATCCCGCGACTCCGAGCATGCCCCTGCATACGAGGCTCTCACCGACCGCCAGGAACGTGTTGATTTCCTCAAGCGGCACGGTGTTGCCAAGCGCCGTTAATACTGAGTCGGTATCATGACTACCCAATTCGCAAATGAGTGGAAGGTCTCTCATCCCTTGACGAAGCATCGGCTGCAAACACCAACGTCATTCATTCGCTACTAGTATTCACGACATTCCATTGGAAATAGGAGACAGTAAACATGCTGGAAACAGACTTAGGAACTTGGAACATCGTCACTCGCTGAATCGTAGTTAGATTGTAGTTAGATTCGGATGAACTACAATCCATTGACTCAGGTCCGTTAGAAGTCAGGCATTATCCTGCCGCTGTAGATGGAAATGTGATACAACAGTCAGTGAGGCAACAGTCTTGATAGAAACCCAGATGTTTTACACTAGTGCCGAGCATAACCGAAAATCTCGTGTGATGGTCTCAGATTGTAACAATAATTTGCGGGTGAGGGAAAGTTGAAGGTGATCCCACTCCCTGTAATGTCGCCCTGCCTGGATAGCTCTAGCCCGACCCAACCGGAGACGGCAGTGAAATGGCTCCTACAAAATACCTTATGTGCCCATGTAATGATCGAGGGGTTGGCGATGATGTCACATTTCAGTGGCTGGCCATGCCTACATAACTGCGGAGGTTGATCTTCGAATACAGCCTGTCATTTGAAACAAGACATCAAATATTTCAAGTCAATCTAGGGATGTCGAATTCATCGACTAATTGGTGGCGATGGCCTCTCCTTGCTTGAGTTCGTTGAATGCGTTGTCGAGTAACTTCCCTTTTCGGCAGCGCTGGGGAGTACTTGTCAGGGAGACGGGGCGGGATGATAGACAAGCAGTCAGCCTTCGCGGAGCCGCTGACGATGTAGATGCACGGGCTTCTCTGCCTCCATTCACCTTCGTTCATCAACCGAACCCGCTCTGCTTACTGATACACAGAACGAAACACTGCAGGTAGAGGTGCTAGAGTCTCAGAAGGTGTTGCACCAAAACAGCGGCAGCCTAGGTATTTAATGTGCATTGGTATCTTCCAAGTGCAGAGCCACAGCTCAACTATTTATCTTTAAGAAACATCCTTCTTTCTGAGCTGTTGGGCGTATCATGAAGTTGATGTCACACAGAAAAGATGCATCACTCGCGATTCTCGTATCCGATCTCCAAGCCGTACCCTTTCAGGTGGTTCACACCCGTCGCCTTGGTAGGCGGTCTTGTTCTTGCAGTCTTACTTTCGTTGCTCAACCTGAGCGCGAACGGTTTTTACCTGAAAACTGTCTACACGTCCGACCCTAACAGCACTGAAGCCCATGCAAATGCACAGTATGTCAACATATCAATTCTATCTGATCAGATCTAGACTAAAACTTCTTCAAAGATGGTTCAGGCAGCGTCCATTCAATTGGCAAAGTGACGTGCAAGCAGAATGCCAACCGCATCTGTTATCCGTTGGAGATTCCTTTTTCACCACAAACCTCGGCTTCCGATACACTATCAAAGCGATTACAGACCCGGCTAGAAACTCCTTGTCCACAATTGGTTACAAGAACAACACCCTGCAGAACTGTATACCGAAGGAAATAGAGCTTCGGTTGAGAAAGTCCGACACTGCGGCTCCACCTGCGCCTTCAAGATGGCTTTCATGGATAGATTCATCAATACTGGCGACTTTCAATTGTACCATTGCGACTGATGATGGCCTAATGACTATGACGGTCACGACCGAATACAGTGGCTCAGGGGACCAGATCTATAGCTATGTTATAGAAGATGATTACAAGACACATGCCAGCGTTTGGTGGGGAACCAGATTACTCAACGCCTACTGGAACGGGGTGCTAGCTACGGCATCCCGCATGACAAAGGTAAGAGACGGAAAGAAATACGTCGTCCGAGCTCATTTCTATTATACCTTGAATCCATTTGAAAAAGAGTGAGTTTGATTCGTCCGCTACTTTATTAAGCGCTATTAACTTTGATGAAGCATTCAAGACGACAACTTCTTCAACCTGTACTGGTGGACGGGAAACGATGACAGCTCGGGGCCGAATAAAAATGACCTAGAAGATGACGAAGGTTATCACGACTATAACTCTGATGTAAGGAGAATCTCTATTCTATTTTGAATGAATTTTCCTCGCAATGGAATTATGCAGCTGAGATTAATTTGACACAGTGGTATGTCTCGCCATCACTAACAGAAGGACTTCACTGCACCAAGATCTTGTATTCTCTTCTTTCCCTAGATCTGGGTAGTTGCCAGTCACCAAGTCTTCTGCTTGATGACAATGGCCTGGAGTATGCAATTCTGGCACCAAATGATTCGAATCGAGCGCCTGGGAACCTCCTGAATGGATCCGCTTCTCCCCCAGATGGAATCGAACGTTTCAACCGGATTCCTAGCCCTGTGCCCAATAGCACAGACAAACGTCTGACAGATCTCAAAGACTCATTCGATAAGTTCCATTCTCTTATGGGACCCTTGAGCTGCAAGAATGCCACCATTGTTGACCAATACCTTTGCTCTGTTCCCCAGCAAAAAAGCTGGGGGGTATTGCTTTTCTCAATCTTGCTTGCGGATCTAGTCTTCCTCCAGGCGGCTTGGAAGATTCTGACATGGACTGCCGATGCCTTGGTAAAGAAGGATAATCTGGAAGCAATGTACTGTGAGGGCCATCGGCCTCAGAGCGAATCTTTTCAGCCGTTCGACAGCTCTAGTGCATTTCATCATGAGTCTAGACAGATTCCTTGTCAACCTCGGAAGGTTGCGACATACTAGGGTAGAGCCATCTATATGCGCGCAGACAAAGGAAAATTAGGCATTCGCTTACGGACCTCTGTGCTTATGTTGGGTTGCATGGCTGCTTACTACAATGACTGCGTCGCCTGGCAGGACCGGACACATGAAGCAGGACACAGCTTAGACTGTGGTTTTCATCCATTTCTACAATCGACTCTGCATGAGTTGGCTCTCCATTAAGATCTAAGTATTCATACTTGATTACGCCTATTCAATATCACTCGAGCATACCCTGGCACGATATGGCTCGAAACTCCACTTACAGTTTACGACCTACCTATCCAGAAGCCAACTGTTCAGTAATTTAAACTCATCAAACCGCACGAGAGTAATCTTCTCGGCCCCTCCCTCTTCTAATAAGCAGCATGAGACGATTGATCCATTCGGAAAGCTAGGTATTTAAGTCGTTATCAAAATCGACGAAGTCAAGATCCAGTATCAATGATTTTCGACCGTCAGAAGAGGTAGAGACTCAACCACTGACTGGTTTCCGTTGGATGTTATTACATCATTCGAGAAAGCGAATGTCTGGTAAGGAGTGTTGCCAGACACAACGTACTGCAAGCTGAATCTAGTTTCGTCTTCGGTTATTCGATGAAATGTCGGCCATCGATGGTTGATCATGTCTACATGCTGAGAAGTGTCCGGATAGTTTGGCACGGCTACGCACGCACCGATACTGACGCCAGTGGAGTATTGTGAGAAAATGGACCGGACCCCCGAACTCGGATCCGGAATGTTGCTCTATTTGTGGGACTCTGTGATTGTGGTGGGCTGGATCGCTACCCCTGGCCGGGGCGTCGTCGGGTACGTCATCCACGCCAAAGGACTCGTGTCTTGAATCAGGACCACCGTCTGCCGGAGCAAGCTTGGTCTTTGGTAAGCCATCTGTCTGAAAATACCTGCACCGTATTTGGTGTCAATGCTCCAGACCACGCAGCTTTTGTTCCACGCCTAGTCCTCCGATAGGATTCAATCGTTGCGAATTGCAACGAGAGGGTGCCCATGCGCCATCAAGTGAGGGCAAACAGAAGCCCAGATGGAGAAAGTCTCCGGGTATCTATTTTATGTAAACCGACAGCTTCGTGACAAAATGGCATGCCGGCAGCGCCGACATGTTCCAGATGCAGTTATCCCTAGCCAAGCCCCGCCCCTCTTCACATACAAGACACGATCACCTCCTGTCCCAGCCCACTCCGCTGAACACCTGTCCAATGGCACCGAGCACCGTATCGACGATGGACTTGACGAAGCCCTGGCGCTTGTTCTTGCCAGAGGAATCCCGCAGGGGGTCCTCGCTTCCCATCGTGGGCAGTACATTATCGCTCGCGGACAAGCTCACGAAGAGCGCAAAGGGGACCATCCAGACGCAGAGGCCAAAGTAGGAGGCGATCTCGGTGAAGCTCGGGACGTCGGGCTGGTCATAGTAGGAGTGCATGTTGGAGTAGGATTGCTGTTGGGCGGCGGAGAAGTGGCGGAACCAGAGGTAGTGGTTGACGAGGACGAGGACTGTAGCTTGCTGTCAGCCTGGCTTTCTGGAAAAGCAGCTTTTGGGGAAGACATACCACACGAGGCCAGGAACAGAGGGTCAGTCAACTGCACAAAGGGGAAACGGCGCATGTTGCCGAGGTAGACGACATGGGAGACGATGCCCATGAGGGTCAGCTTGAACGGGAACCGGTCGACGACGCATAGCAGGAGCTGCAGGGCCATGATCGAGTAGATGAGCTTCGTGAGAAGCTTCTTCGCAGTAACCGTGTGCTCTTCGACGAGCTCGGAGAGGTAGTAAAGACCCGAGGCTGTGGGAATAGCTACGTCAGTACGTGATACTGCCAAGGGAGACCCGGAGAACAGAGGCCGGGGGGGTGGTTCACGAACCGATTGCCAGGGTCAAGAAGCAGAAGCCCACGATGGAGCCGAGGTAGCCAACAAGAGGTAGAATCCACATCTTGACGGCTGTGTTGTGTTGTGTTCAAAGAAGAATATGGTACAGAAAGAAAAAGAACGTGGAGAAGGCGAAGGCGGTGTTTGGTGGTGGGCAATTGTAGCTGAGAAGCTTCACATTGTGTAATTAAAGCCTAGGCGCATGCTGCACGGCCACGGGAGGCGCGTCGGGACGGGGAGACAGGGACAGTTTTTGGTGGGTTCCATTTCGCAAGCGTGGCCTTTGCGCCGGAGTCTCGGAGCAGCTCATGATCCGGGGGGCGGGATGACGGGACCTCTGGATGAGGTAAGCAGCCGGGAGACGGTCTTATCGAGTCTTATCGACCCCACCACTTTTCTTATCTTATCGATAGCTATCCGCACCCCGAAGCCTGCGAATTTTGAAGTTTCCCACGACACAAAAATTTACCGCCCAACCTCGATGCGCCGACGTCACGAACCGCTCTCCTGACGGCCGGACCGCTTTCAGTCTCCTGCCGATACTCCAAAACGTCAATCGACTGAAACATTTAGCCCATCATGTCGCGCCCTGAGGATACCCTGTGAGTAAAGCCCCCATCCGAACCCCGCCATCCAACTAACCTCCTCCAGCGCGGCCGACATCCACTACGATGACACCGAAGCGCGCAAATACACCACGAGCTCCCGTATCCAAAACATTCAAGCCTCGATGACCCGTCGCGCTCTCGAACTTCTCGACCTCAAGGGCCCCTCTTTGATCCTCGACGTCGGCTGTGGCAGCGGTCTTTCCGGCGAGATCCTCTCCGCCGAGGGTGAGGAGGACGGCGGCCCTCACACCTGGATTGGCATGGACGTCTCACCCTCCATGCTCGATATTGCCCTACAGAGGGACGTTGAGGGTGACCTGCTGCTGGCAGATATCGGCCAGGGCGTTCCCTTCCGCGCCGGTTCCTTCGACGCAGCCATTAGCATCTCCGCGATCCAGTGGCTCTGCAACGCCGAGAGCAGCGACACATCCCCTGAGGGCCGTCTTACCCGCTTCTTCAATGGCTTGTATGCGTCATTACGTCGTGGAGGAAGAGCCGTGTGCCAGTTTTACCCCAAGAACGACACCCAGCGCAACATGATTACCCAGGCGGCGGTGAAGGCTGGTTTCGGCGCTGGTCTGCTCGAGGACGACCCTGAGACGAAGAACGTCAAGTTGTACCTGGTCTTGACTGTCGGAGGTACGGCTGAGGGCGGAAAGGGAGGCGACATTACCAACGTGGTCAACGGCATGGAGGGCGTTGACGTGGAGGACGCGAGGCGGAAGGCGAGCGACCAGAGCGGCAAGGGAGAGATCAAGAAGGGCAGCAAGGCATGGATCGTCAAGAAGAAGGAACAAATGGAGAGGAAGGGAAAGATCGTCAAGGCTACGTCGAAGTACACTGGACGCAAGCGCAATATCCGGTTCTGAGGGGAGCTCAGGGGCGGATGGTTTACTGCGGATGACGCATGGCATGGCGTTATGGGTTATAGGAAAAGTTGCTTTTTTAGAGATCGAATGCGAATCAGATACCCTCGGTCAAACCTATGGATGCTTCTTCTCATTGTCTTCTTTCGATGAGACGACCACGAAAGAGTGGATGCTTTTCAAAGTATGTTTTTTGAGTACAGCCCCCACCAAAGTTAGTCCCACTCAAGACTTTCATCTGCCGGAGGCCGACAAGATATGCATTCCCATTACCGCGCCTCCCACCATCCGTGTAAAACAAGACAGTTATTTGAGTTTGAGCAATCGTGGGAAAGAATCTAGTTCAACTGTGCAATTCATGGTCACCGTTCTGTCATCCCACGTCATCTTTCACACCGTCAGCCATCTCTGCTCAAAACTTCATTGATTTGTTCCCGCTACTTCGCGATGAAGCCGGAGACACTGGCCGTAGCCTTGGCTATAGCGAAACTGGTCATGGGCAACATGCTTTTTGGACCTTTTTATCAGAATGTCTCATCCGACGTCCTGCTGCCTGGAAAAAATCCCAAGCAAAATCAAGACGGAAGGGATTCGCGCAACAAGGACCTTGAAAGCAAAAGGTCGATCATTCGGGAATACGCCACTTGTCAGATGAATTGCGCGACCCTTGCGTATGCCTGCTACATCGTTGTAGAAAAGGAATGGGTCACGAAATGCTGCATCCCACCGAAGGCCAGGGCATGTTACTTCGCCTTTGAGGAGTGCCAGGCTACTTGTGCTTATTCCATACGATTTGAATCCAAATACTGGGACCAAGAAGGTATGGGCAGAACTTCACAATGATCAACATGGCCGTTACTGATACTGATTCCCGTAGATGTCCAGGCAGCCTGCAATCGTCTGCACCATCGATGTGATGATGGAGACTATGTCGAAGAGCTTTGAGATGAAGTTTTTAATGTTTGTCTCCAGTTCCCAGGAGTCTGTAAAGCGAAACGTATGGAGAACAACACAACAAATGTTCTCGTTGATACGGGAGAGCGCTCATGAAACGTGAAAGCTGCCTCGGCTGCAGGTCGATGGGAGGAATGAGAAAGTCTAAAGTGACATATCCATGGATGACGCTTTTCTGTCGCAGTGACGCAACTTTGTTTCTATACCGTCGCTCTTGCATTCAAACCATCAAGCGCGGACGGGAAGTATTTAAGGGGTCATATTCCCCGCAATCTCTTTGCGTCCAATCCTTCTCAATAGACACCACACACTACACATCCTGCCCTCACCTTCCTCAGCAAACTCAGCAACGACCACAACCACTTTCAAGCAAAATTCTTTTCGACGACCTAGACCCAGCTGTCACCATGAAGTTCTCCATAATCACACTGTCGACAATCTACATTTTGGCACCCGCTACTGTCTTGGCTGGTCCTTGTGCATATGGCACTTGCCAGGCCGGATGCGCAGTACTCGCGGTTGCGTGCTACTCTGGGACTGGTGCCACCTTTGGAGTCACATGCGGCTTGGCTGCCACTCCTGCTGTGTTAGCTTGCAATTCTGCATTTGGACAATGTCAAGCTTCTTGTTGGTTGGCGGGATTGGCTCCCACTTGTTGATCGACTACTTGCCCATGGGCACTCGTTGGCCTGCACCAATGTTTTGAGAAACTTTGGTCCGTGATGGACTGACGTATATGGTGTGGCTGAGGTGCTAGGCTCACTAATGAAAAATTGGAGGTGAATGCGAGGTCGATGTTGTGAAGTATCTAGCAACATAGGTAGCCTTTCAAAACTGGAGGATTTCTATTAAACTTATTTGAGAATTACACGCGAGGGAAACGGCAAGCAGGAGGCCTACGATAAGCAAAGTCATTCCGAACTCCCACCATTTCGAAACAGTCATAGACAAGATAAGATAATGCACTGATGACACGAATTCTGCGTTAAATATACTCGGTCACATGCGATCTCATCATATGGTGGAAGTTGGTGATGGTATCTTACTGTATGGCCAACATCGTCACATGTCAGCAACCCACAATTGACAGGCGTCGTGAGATTGATAATGACATGATCTTAATCAATAAGATCTACATGAGGTCATGTCATTGAAAATCGATCATTTAGGAACTGGTTTGACTTCACAGAGTCGACGATGACGAAAGAGAGAGACAATAGCTGCTGGAGGCCGACCGGCGAACATTCCAGCAGAGATGGCCCCGTCATCCAAGTAGGTTAACTTCTGACAGCCTCCGGTTCAAAGTTTGAGTTCTGTTGAACCATACTAACCAGGATATTTAATGCGGCCAAATTGGCCCATGAACTCGCAGATAGCCAGTTTACCAACTTCACGCTTTTTCCTACAACACTACATGTAGTATCCCGAAAGGAATTCAGCCACAGTTTACACATCAAATCATTGAAACTTCAACAACATGGTTGTCATAATTCTTCTTCTACTTTCAATCTTCTCGGCGGCACCACCAGCCGTCGAGGCTGGCCCCTTGGGCTACGGCATATGTCAAGCTGGATGCGCAGGCGTCGTGGCGGCCTGCTACGCCGCTTCTGGAGCAGTTTGGGGGGCCACGGCGGGTGCTGCAGCTGCTCCCGCTGTTATTGCATGCAACGTAGCGTTCGGAAAGTGTCAGGCTGCCTGTGCTGTGGTGGCCCTGCTTCCAACCCCCTAGCTTCTTCTACATTGCAGGTGGGTTCTCGTCAAATTCCAGCGTCTTTTCTGCGTTGAAGGAGAAGTATTAACACACCGACCTAACAGATCATCTGCAAATAACCCCAACGGTCGGGGATGGTTGTTTCGTACGGATCCAAGCTGGCAGCTCTTGAAAGTGAAGTATGCGCTAGGGTTTCCAAGACAGAGTTGAATAGTTGCAACTGTATACGTCATTTGGGACAAGCTGGATGGTGCCGTTGACCCTTTGTGGCAGGAGGCCGACGAAAGTTAGAAAATAATTCGCCACTTGCAAATTGTGCGTCGCTCTTAATAACGGCAATAGGTAACTGTAAATGTCAAAGGCCGGTCGTGGCAGCTGAAAAGTCATGGACTTTCCTCCACATCATTTACCTTCACAGCCTTCCTTCACACGAACACTTGAACAAACCCAATTCAAACGTTTCTCGGTCAATGACCTTTCTATTTTCTTCCGCTTTCACAGACTGAACTTTCTTCGTTCTGGAGCAACCATCCCTCCGTGTGCTTTCTGTAGCTTCGTCAAAGGCTCGAATTACTCTAGTTTGAGGAAATGCAAGGGATGAGACTGGGAAATGTTATGCAAGACGTTCGAAGTTGGTAGAGACGACAGGCCAAGAGAACATCCGAGCTGTGGGGTCGTATCAGAACTGAGATAACGTGACCGACTACCAGCGCCACGCTCTAATAACGATACTAGCGATGCTGAGGGTGTGTGTCCTTATCCATTCAGCAGTCAGTGCACCACTTTCGCCATCCATTCGTTTGAAAAAGTGTATCTTGTAGGCACAGTAGCCGATTTACCATGAGAGAACCATACTCACGGGATCAATACAGGTATCCAGGAAGATGGCTACATAGTTCTGCACAATTTCCAAGCAAGGTGGAGAATAGGGAAAACCTTGTTCTCGAACAACTTGGCAAGAAGTTGTGTCCAAGACACAGAGCATGCATCGTGTCAAATACCAGGTTGCTGATGCGGCGCAGATTGATACTAAATTGGCCCCTATCGTTTTGCTTTGCTACCATGTGGACGCTCTGCGTCGGCCGTAAAGAAGTCAAGAAGATTGAAGAGCATAAGATCATGCGAGACAATAGTCCCAGAATTTTTATACTATCGTGAGAGATCACTGTCAGTGGTTCGAGCCCAGCGATAGCTACTGAATTAATCCCGGTTGTTTCATTCACCCCTGGTGCTTTAAGATGACAGTGCACGGCAAAGGAGCAACTGTCGGGACCGCACACCTCAAAATATGGGGCTGCTAAGTGGGCGGACTACTGACAGAAGATCCGGTCACCTGGCGGCCACCTCGGATTTCCTGTTCCTTGGGCCTTTATCTTCATTGTCCGTACAAACGCCTCGGACAGCAATAAATCATGTGATCAACAGTCTCATATGGGTCAGGGTGCGTAGAAGGTGAAGTTGTGCGGGGTGGGCTGCATTTCAGCTTTTCCAGCTTTAGGCAATAACAGCTTGGCATCCATCATGGCCTCAGACTCCACTAGCGCAGGTTCGCGTGAATCGATACCGCTTTGTGAATCGTGCACGGAAAGAGATCCAATCACTCCGCAGACCAACGACAGCCCATGGCTCTGCAGTTACGATGAATTACGCCAAGGCGCTGCGAATGATTGTCCTCGATGTAGCTTCGTCGCAGCCTGTATCGCGACGATAGAAGGGCACCTCGAGAGCGACCAAATCAGCAGAGTAAAAGCCTTTCCGTCGATCAATGAGTTTTCAGTCACGAATTCGAGAGGGGAAATTTACCTGGACATGTTCACAGAAAACCGAGAGACCGGTGAGTTCTTAAGTTTTGATTCTCGACCTACCTACTTCCACAACATTTTCTTCGTGTAGAAGTTCCGACGCGATCACTCGGTTAGCAGAAGCTATACATTGCATCTCAATCCACAAGGAGGTTGTAAAAGACTGCGCTAACATAGGCACTTATCAGGGAATCTACATACTCCATTCAAGATTAAGAAGGTCTTCAGTCGCTTGCCAGACACGACCAATTCGGACGCGACGGCGAAAACAATGCGTACCTGGCTTAAAGAATGCGAAGAGTATCATGAATATTGCGAATTAGGAAGTGGACGAGAAAGCGAGTTCAATGGTCCACTTCGACTCCTAGACCTCCGACATGGCTCCGTTGTTCTTCGGGAGAACGCGGAGAACGTGCGATACGCCTGTCTCAGCCACTGCTGGGGCACCGTAACGGACAAAGCCATCATCAAGACAACCAAAAAAACTCTTGACAAGTTCAAGATCGAAGTACCAGAGCAGTGTCTGCCTGCCAACTTCTCAGATGCCATCAAAGTCTGTCGTTTACTGGGGATAGACTATCTGTGGATTGACTCTTTATGTATCATCCAACACAGCGACGAAGATTGGAACGCACAGGCGGCCCAGATGTCTGACATTTACGAAAATGCGTATGTCACCCTCGCGGCAACAAGATCTGCCGATGCTTCAGGCGGTTTCTACCTTAGACGGCACCCGAAGTATCTTGCGGAGCCTGTCCCTGGCTATGAAGGAGTCTTTATAATGCTGTACCCCCCTGGCTTGGCTGGCGATTTTAGAAGGTCCTCCATACAAACCAATCAGCCTTTACTGGAGAGAGGCTGGGTCTACCAAGAAATGCGGCTCTCACGTCGTGTGCTTCACTTCTGCGACGAGCAAGTGATCTGGGTTTGCCAGGAAAGTCGACGAAGCGAAAGCGAGTGCGATGGCCTGGCCTTTTCTTCCTCGACTCAACGGGGGGAGTTGCAGTACACAGATATACCACACGGTCTTCCTTCGAAAAACCCAAGCGTTCTTTGGTATCGCTGGATGCACGAGTACTCAAGGCTCAAGCTGACCTATCCTCACAAAGACCGAATGGCCGCCCTTGCCGGTCTTGCAAAACGCATGCAGAACCATCACGATATGGGGAGATATCTCTCAGGATTGTGGGAAAACTCACTCGCTCTTGACTTGGGCTGGTGGACTGACCATCCACCCGGCGACGATAGCAACAAGGAAGGCCCGACGAATCGCTCGGCGAAAATCCCCGCATATCCAAGTTGGTCCTGGGCTTCAGTCAACGCACCAATCGAATGGGACTATGATATATACTCGCATGTTCCACTTGTTGAAATCCAACATATTGACTTCGTCGCTGATGGATCGGTTCACATGGGTGGCGTTTCGGAGTCGTCGGGTTCAATCACAGTCAAAGCTAGAGCGCTTGACAGTAGTGACGTGCAACCGCCCGCCGCCGGCTATGACAACACACCCACTCAAGTCAAAGGAATCAACATGATCTACTATAGGTCTGACCGCAGCATTGAAGGAGGCCAGACAAAGATGGGAGGCCTTATCCTTGTCATGAGTAGCAGGTCGATTGGAGACGCATATGCTTCGGCAATTCATGTAAAGTTGAGGAATGGCTGCAAGACTTACGAGCGTGTGGGTTATATCTTCTTAGACTACACTACTTACATGTATGGTATGAATGAGGGGGAGTTGTACCGGCCCGGGATTGCCATAGAGCCCTGGAAATCGCTGCCCATGATGGAGTTAACGATCGTTTGAGAAGTTGCAATCGCGCGTGCAGCACCTTGGGCTAAACACCTGGTAAGAACAACAGTAGATACACTAAGATATCTTACAGACCGGGTTCGATTTTCATTAGGTCGTGTCGTGTTGAAGACCATTTTGTGAATTTGATACCCATCGTGTCCCTGTGTTGATCGCGATTCCCAATGGGGCAATTGGCTCGTAGGAGGACCCCTGAAACCGAGGCCCGGTGAAGCGGCCCGGCGCCTATCCCCGCAAACAGCCCGCTGTGTCACCAGTGCTGCACAGGCCAGCGCTACAAAGGAGGAAGTATAAGGCGCTGACAGCTCGTCCCTTCCCCGCTTCACGTCCCCGATGCTGTTGATCCTCCAGCGTACCCCAGATTCATGCAACCACCGGCTTGACATCCGACGAAGATTAGTGTTTTCATAGACCGCGGGCGCTCATTCCATCTCACATTTTCAGCAACTAATCTTGACTTCTCTTTTCCGTCGACCGGGAGACGCGCCCAATTCTTCACACATCGCTCGATTCACCATGACGTCTGACGACTTCACCCACGTCCCTCCCCCATGGAAGCTCAAGGGCGACATCTACCTCTTCAGCTTCTGGACACCGAGCAAACAGGCTCAGCACCCACCGACAATCGCGTACTCTCCTCTGGAGGCAAACTCATCATACATCAACCCGGAAGGAAGTCGACCATTGGGGGGCATCAGCATGGTTCAGATCATACGATACACCGAGAGCCCTGTGGGTCCCTATGACGAGCTGATCCTCAGCCCCGGCTTTCATGAGTACACTGTGGAAGAGAATGGCAAGCGAGTGAAAAAGAAGAATGCTAGGATCACGAGGATATACGTGTCGCAAAAGCAGACTTGCTGGAACGGTCGCAAGAGTGAGTCGCGGTCTCATCGCTCGTCTCAGTGAGATCTCAGATGAGTAGCTGACACCGAACTTTAGATTGGAACATCCCCAAGCACCTTGCCGCCTTTGATTGGAAATACAATGTGGACGGCAGCACCCACGTCAAAGTTTTCCCTCATGACACCACAGGCGATCTCAAAGAAGCGTCAGCCAGCACTACGCCACTCTTTCAAGCCACATTCAAGCCCGTTCCTTACGTGCCCTCATTCCCACTGTCCCTGAATCTTCTTTCGTACGTCGGTCTGGACGCCACGCTTGTTCAACCTCCGCTACCTGAGGGCAATGGCAGCCAAGGTGAGTTGCCAGGCACAGATCGATGGTGCAGCGTTGCACCGGGACAGTACTCGAAGAAAGCAAGCCTTGGCTGGTTCGACATTAGACAGGCCGACGAGAAGGGAAACATCGTGGGCGAGCATGAGAACTTCTGGCCTGGTCTTGGAAGGTGGCAGGTCGGTATCAAGATGGAGAATTCGGATGTCACTTTCGCAGTGCCCAAATATTGGGACGCACCGAAATCTGTATTGTGAGCGTTGGTGCATGTAGAAACATAATGTTTGTGAAAAGGTTTCACGATAAATGAATTGGGGGTTTCATTCGAACGATGGGCACTGGGCAGAGAGCATCATCTCACAATGTAAGAGTCTGTCATAACCTGCAACGTATCTTTCTTGAGTCTGAATTCAATCTACGAGAACGAGCGCGCTGTGGAAACCGGACTAGGGTACTGCAGCTCGCTTCATGAGACAGCCCCAGGATAACACACTCCTTTCTCCTTGTAAGAAGGGCACTCACCGCCGTTACTCGTCTAATCGACATTTTCTAGAACATGCTAATCGAAGAACATCAAACATGACGCCTAACAACGGCAGAAGCGAGAGTTGAACATCCTACGCTCACACATGGCGACTAGCCAGCCTGCCAGGGGCGCTGCCGAGTTGCAGGGGATGAGATTTGTGACTCAGATTCCCGGCCAGTCTCCACGATCCCGATATATCCCACGCGGCAGCGTCCCATTACGATGACCTGCATCGGCACGCTCGGACATTAGCAACGTGGAATCGCACACCAAGACCAGCTCACGTGAAGATGTGAAGAGGTGGTGGAGACATTTTGGTAACGGCCCGAAGCGACACTAAAGTAGTGCCTTTGAGGAGAAGCTTCAGTGATTAGTATTCATATCACATGAGCTAGATTGAACTACCTGATTCTTTTTTGAACTGCTATGGTTCGCAAGTACGGCACGAAAACCCACTCGGATGTGTCACAGTCAGAAGTCGGTCTCACAGCTACCCGCTTTACCCAGATCACTAAGTGCAAATATAGTGAGTTTGGTCATCAATTCATGACTTCATTCATTTTAAACTATTGAAACGCTTTTGCTTAAATCTCCACATCTATGCTCTGACTCTCTCCTGGCCAACCTTGGCGGCGTGCTCCAGACCCTCGACAACCTCGTTGGGGACGGAGAGGAAGGGAGAGTGGGAGGCCTTGACGGAGTAGGTGAAGCCGTTGGGGCCGAGCTGCTGGGCCATGCCCTCCTGGATGGCCAGGGGAATGGCCTTGTCCTCCGTGCAGAAGAAGAACATGGAGTCAATCTCGTGCCAGGGCTCGTAGGTGACGACGTCGTCGAAGACGGGCGCAGACTGGTGCTTCAGCTGGGAGATGGCCTTGGCCTGGAGCTCGGGCTCGACGTCGTGGTAGAAGATCTCCTCGGGAGTGAGGGCGTGAACGTAGTTGCCCTGCAAGAGCATTAGTCATGAATCTCGGTTCGTCTCAATTCCATCTCAACTTACGTCAAACTTCATCCAGGGAAGGAACTGGCCACCGAGCATGACCTTGATGGACTTGCCGACGGGGACGACGAAGGCGCTGAGGTAGACGAAGGTGATGACACCGCCCTTCTTACCCTCCTTAGCGCGCTGCTTGTAGCCGAGGCCCTCGACGGCATTGGCACCGACGAGACCACCGTAGGAGTGGACGACCAGGACGATCTCCTTCTCCTCGTCGGCGAGTCTCTGGAGGACGGATCTGACGGCGGCGGCGTCGTCGTTCAGGCCCTTGGTGGGGGGCTCAGCGCCAACGGAGGGGTACTCGACGGCGACGGTCTCGTAGCCCTTGGAGTTGAGGATCTGCTCGACGGGAGAGTAGCAGATCTCCTTGTGCCACGCACCAGGCGCGAGAACGAAAGTAGGCTTGGCAGCAGACATGATGTAGGTGATGAGTGATGTGATGTAGTGTAGAAAGATTAGCGAAAGGAGTCTGCAGGTTCGGTAGGAGAATTTCAGAAAGGCTTGTCAATATGAACCAAAGAAAGCGGCGAAGCGGTCAAGATCTTTAAATACCACTAGCCAAATGTGACAGCTGCAGCACCAGGTTCATTGCAATTTGTTGAATTGTTCCGTTTTGTTCCCCTCCTCTCAACCCCTCTCTCTCTGTATTCGTAACCCTGTGGTCCCCCGTTGAGCGATCCCTGCTAGAACGCCCGCGGAAGGCTCAAGTCGGAAGTCGGAAAACCCTTGAGCTACCCACCAACATACGGCAATTGCAGCGGTTTCTCGCCAGTTTGACTGTTGTCTGCGGGTCCGGCGACTCATGAGGACGCATCCATTGCGGAGATTCTTCAGCGCGGCACCTCCCCAACGGGGTGACATCGTCCAGTAATGGGCCGAATAGGGACGATAGGGGTCCATATCGAGGGAACCGTGCGCAAACGTCAGAACAATTCAGGGGTCTGGGGGGCCATCGGTCTCTGCTGCGACGCTGGTTCGGATGCTCATCAATCTCAAGCAGAAACGGTCGGCACCGCTTACTTGCCCTTGCCGATACTTCTCAGCCAAAGTCGCATCGAAGTGGCGCCCTTCGCCCTCTTTGAGTTCTTGCGAGGCTGTCGCTTGTGTTGTTTGCGGCTAAGTCCACGTGTCAGATGCATCTTCTTCGGATGCAGGGTTCATGGGGAGGGGTTGCATGTCGATCAAAGAGGGGAGTTTAAACTGGAACATGAGACGATATCGGAAGAGGGACCATGGCTATTTCATCCTCATATTTAGTTATCGCCAAGGTCTTGTTTCGACTTTCCATGGAAGCTGTCGACGAAGCCCGACTCTGGAGGGTCCTGAGCGAATTCACAACGATGGCGACGACGACGATGAGGCCATTCTCCACCCGAAGCGAAGCAACACCGCAGGCCGACCTGGAATGGAGAACTCGAGGCGACTAGTTCCTGCACAGGAATCCTTCGGCAACTCGCTTGATAAGGCGGATGACGAGTTGTCGATGATTTACGATCTTTCCGGCGTCTTCGAGAGCAATTATATAATTGCCGCCCTATTATTCATCACCTCTCGGGCGTCTTATCGTCGCTTCATCGTTCCAGGTTGGTAATGATGGCGCCCCGGATTGGTGGCTTTTTGGCAGCGCCTCGGAATCCGTATAACGCCGAATGTTCAAGACAAGTCTTCGGCCATGCGGTCCTCAAATCATTCAAAGGTCCCCGTATCGCATGTTCGAAGCATCAATCTCCACGAAGTCTAGCGGTAAGCATGCCGTAAGCAGCAAGTTCCCGGATAAGGTGGCCCATTTGGCCCTAGTCTGACAGGTGGGCACTGCAACGACACAGCAACGCGATACTCACCGCTCTGAATCCAGACCACGGCAGACGCATTGGATCGCCAGATTTCCGATGTCGTCTTGGTTTGGAAATCTTCGGATACCAGGTAGAAGTTCAAGGGTGAAGGGTCGGCATTTGATGTCGATCCTATCTGCAAATGAAACCGAACGCCGACCAGGGTCTTTGCGAAGACGCCGTAACCCACTGTGGATAGCGTCGAACTTAAGCTTCCGCACCGTCTGCGATGTTCCCGTTGGTAGATATCATGCCGACTTTCGAAGTCAGTCGGTTGCGGAGACTTCACGAGTTGACGAGGTGGTTCGTTACATCAGCATCTCTTAAGCATAGCCACGCACTATGAATAGGCACCAGCCGTGAACGGTGCAGAAATGCTGTGGGGGCCAGAGGAAGACCCTTATGCACTGACTCCGCGTTTGGCAAGAGGGAGCCGACGTAGGGCTGAGCGAGCTGCAATGTGTTCCCAAACAGGAATGAACTTTTCGAGCTATGCTGCAGAGTACTTTTGCTAGTGACAGCTATACATCGAATAACTCATTGAAGAGACGCAACTTCGGCCTAAGATTTTGAAATCGAAGAGTCCAAAAATCAAGGTCGTGGCAAGTTTCTCCATGCACAGCCAGCCCTATGAGTCAGGAATTTAGGATCAAAAGATCTTTCGACAAGACCTGAGAACTCGCGGCTCGGTGGCCCAAAAAGAAAGAAGAACCTTGCTTACCTGGTGAGCATTATACAACACCCTGACAAAAGACAACTTGCGATGCGCGTCTCGTCGATAGAATAACGAAAAGTAGAGAGTCCGGTCTTGAAGTTGCCCAGAGTCTTCATGATCTGGAACAGCGAGATGATCCATGAGCAATACCCTTTCTAAAAATGATACTGTCTGCTCCGAGAATCATCTCGCTGAATAGAAAACAAAATGCAAACCCGCAAGGCAGCCAGATCCTGGAATGAACGTGAGACTTCTACGGCTCCGCGATGTGTAAAGGCAGCAATTGGAACAAGTTCCACATATTAAAGATATTTCTAGAAGTTGCCTTGGTTGCCTTTGCAACTTTACCACCGCTAAATTTCAGGCTGAACGTGGAACGGCTCTCGAATTACGTCATTGTAAGAAGTGCTTAGCTGGTTATCGTACTATCTGATTCTTGACCGAAGTCCCCAATTTCGCAGTCATGATTGTGGAAAGACCCAATACAGGTGATTCGATTGTCAGCAAGCGCTTAACTCATTCGACGCCAATCCACATAATACACATCTCAAATCGAAATCACATAGCATGTTCGCGCACGTCGGTTGTTTCAGGTGAACCAGATTCAAAAGCAATGTAACACGAACAACGTCCTTGAAATGGAGAATCCTAAAAACAAGGCGGTCGCGAATGTCTCAGTCGTACAGCAGGGCGCTTTCTTACCCCACGATTGGCCCAGAACCAACGTCAGCTTTCTGTCCAGAAGCAGCAAATGGATAGCCGCCACATTCCAATCACATGCAGCAAGCGTCATGTAGCTGCAACTTATGCGGGCTAGCGTCCCGGTTCTAAGATCCATTTGAGGCTTAAAAGCTACCGCCTGAACCAGAGGCGCGCGTGATAGGGCTTAGGCAGCACCACGCAACGCCGCAGCCTTCTTTCTGCCTGCAGCTGCGGCCAGCGGGCGGCCTCATGCGTGTCTTGAAAACTTTCATAAGACTGACAGCAAGCCCCCAAATTTTCTTCTTGGATCACACGATATTTAACGACTTCATTTTGTCCATATGCATTCGGCGAGCGGCTGTCCTTTCCTTCTCATGCGCACGAACCGACGATGAGCAACTTTCTTACGAAGGCTTCCTTGCTGACTGGCGCAGGCGACCAAGGCATTAGCGACTTCCTGGAGCGAAGTGCGCCTGGCTTTGGCGCTTTACAAAAGTTCTTTTCAAGATGGCTCAGGGTTGAGTTGACGACGATCTTCCTGCTGGTCACATTCGGAGCCGAGATCCCGAACGCCTTGACTGGACTGCAAAAATTGTGGACGCAGGTCTACTGGTGGGTTACACGGTTCTTCACGGCGTCAATATCAATCGCAAGCAACGACAAGCTCAACCGGGAAGTGTTGAACTGGCTCGGCGCCCACGTGCTCACTCGCCAAGGCACCCGGATCCTGACGGCCCGCACGGAGGTCATACAGAATGATGCGTGGTACGACCGAAAGCCCGTTGAGCGCGACGATCTGCACCACGAGAAGAGGGTTCCGGTTCAGTATCTGCCCACCTTTGGCACAACGTGGTTCATGTTCGAAGGAGGCTTCTTCATGGTCCGCCGGGTGCCGCAGCGGAGCCCCGGCGCTACGTTCGGGATCCCGGACGAGTACTCCGCAGCTCCGCAGGGAGAGGAGCCACTTGTGGTCATGCGGCTCGGCCGGTCGATAGAGCCTATCAAGAAATTTCTCGACAACTGCAGAGACTTTGCGGACAAGCAGCGCGAGTCATTCATTACTGTTCGGGCTACGAAGAATCAGTACGGACAGGAGTCTTGGGATACGACGATCCTTCGGCCGATCAGATTGCTGGAGACGGTGCATTTTGACGAAAAGACCAAGTCGGAATTGGTTGACGACATTGAGACATACCTTGATCCTTCAACTCGAAAGTTTTATACCGAACGAGGCATCCCCTATCGGAGGGGCTATCTTTTCTATGGGCCACCCGGAACCGGCAAGACGTCTCTGTCTTTGGCTCTTGCAAGTCGCTTCAACCTTGAACTATATCTCGTTCACATCCCAAGCATCCGCGGAGACAGCGATCTAGAAAATTTATTCACGGCATTGCCGCCAAAATGCATCGTGTTGCTGGAAGACATTGACGCAGTCGGAATTGAACGGCGGAAGAAGCTCGACGTGGACGTTGACTCGGACGAAGATGATGCTGCCAGCGATGCCAGCAGTGAGAAAGAGTATGCCCGCTGTCGGTGCACATTATCCGGCCTGCTCAATGTGCTAGATGGAGTTGCATCCCAGGAGGGCCGCATCGTTCTGATGACATCTAATGTGGCTCACAAACTCGACAAGGCGCTCGTCCGACCTGGACGTATCGATCGGATGATTTATCTCGGCAATATCTCGCAGGAGAGCGCCAAGGGCATGTTTGAGCGAATGTACAGACCGCATCTGACGAACACGCCAGCTCTGCTAGAGAAGGAGCCCGAGGCTTCGCACCAGGAGACGCAGGATTTTGACGATTTAGTGGCGAGTTTCAGCAGCCACATCCCAGAAAACATGTTTACGCCGGCACAACTCCAGGGCTTTCTGCTCAAGTACCGAAGCGACCCGAAAACAGCAGTTGAACGGATCGAGGAGTGGGTCATGGAAGAGAAGGCCGTTATGGATGAGGAACAACGCCGTAAGAAGGCGGAGTCCACGAAGAAGGCCAGGAAGAAGAAAGCGTTGAAGAAGAAGGCTCTGAAAGCACTCGCTGCCAGCGAGGAAGCTGAAGTCGCCCAAAAGACGACAGAGACTCTGAAGGCTGCGCAAGTTTCAAATGCGGACGAGTCAAAACCCGATCCAACATCAGAGTCAACGGCTGTGAATGGAGAAAAGGAGACAGAATCTGGAGTCAAGAGTTCAGGAGAAGTTGCGGGTACGACGGTGGTTAACGGCGTTCAGGAGTCGGAAGCATCATAGAAGTACTGGCATGGATCATTGTTTTTGGCGCAACGGGAATGTTCTCCAATGAAGTTTGGGTATCCTTATGACAGGAGCAAACAGCGATTTTTGGCATTGTTTACTGCGATAAATTGCAGTTATTCTAGCTGCGCTAGGAGTTGAGAACGTAGCATTTTACCCCTTTCAAACAGCATTTAGCAGCATAGCCGAAATTTCCTGGAAGGAATCCGTACCCGAACACCCGAGCTCTGTCTGGGGCGCAAGTCCGCCGATCAATACGATCTGAGGACCTAAAATACTAGCTTAATTGGTTAGTGTCACCTTGCCGAGCAGGCAGCCGTTTGGAGGGGGCCAATTCGTGCGGCACAGCAGGGGTCGCGTTTGTCTGACTTCAGTAAGCACCAACGCGTTTCCACGAAATGGCGGTGTTTTCTCCTCTTGACACCGTCCTTATTCCTCTTCCATCCAGTATTCGGGCGTAATCGCATCTTCGTGAGGTGTCTCGTTCTGGTGGGATCGCATTCTTTGGGTCTATTTGTACGACTCCATCACACTCATTTCCGACAGCTGCTCGCTGTTCACTCTCTGGCAGACTAAAATCTGACTCTTGGCGCCAGTTTCTTCCACCATAACAATTTACCAGATCAGCTCAACCGTCCAAATCTGTGAGCTTTCTTCGATATGGTTGCGCTTCTTCCATCTGCCTTGTCGGGCGCCTTGCTCGTTTTGAGCTCTCTCCCTGGCGCCGCCGCGGAACTCAAAATCAGCTCTCGCGATGAGATCGTCGAGTCCTCCAGCAAGCTTGCTAAAAGCTTGTTCACTTTTTACGAAGGAGACAAGTATGGCGAGACTCCCGGCGTTCTTCCTGGGCCTCCCCAGTATACAGCCGGGGACTATTATTGGTATCAAGGCGCCGCCTTCTGGCAGACGTACCTCGACTACCAGCACTTGACCGGAGATGATTCGTTCCAGGCCAGTGTTCTCAAGGGCATGGCGTTCCAGATCGGCCCGAACAACGACTATATGCCCCCGAACTGGACTGCAACCGCCGGTAATGACGACCAATGCTTCTGGGGCTCGGCCGCGTTGCAGGCCGCGGAATACCAACTGCCAAACGTCGATGGAAAACCGTCATGGATCGATTTGGCGAAGAATGTGTGGGAAACCCAAGCAAATCCGGATCGAGACGATGGAACTTGTGGCGGAGGACTGCGCTGGCAGATTTCGCCTATTAACAACGGATATGACTACAAGAACTGTAAGTATTTGACTCGGCTGTGCGGAGGAAACCCAATGCTGAGATGATCCACAGCGATGTCCAACGGATGCTTTCTGAGCATGAGCGCCCGACTTGCGAGACACACTGGTAACGACACGTACGCGAAACAAGCCGAGAAGACGTGGGACTGGCTGAGCACCGTGGGCTTCATTGACAATAAGACGTCAGCTGTGTACGATGGAGCCCATGTACCCTACAACTGTAGCGACATCAACAAGGCCCAGTGGTCTCAGAACGCTGCGATTCTCATTGAAGGCGCGGCATTCATGTACAATTTCGTAAGTTTTTCGAGAGATGTCCGCTTTCTCGGCGCTGACTTGACATCAGACCGACGGATCCGAGGTTTGGAAAGATCGCACCGCGAAACTAGTGAAATCAGCTCTGGAAACCTTCTTTCCCAAGAAGATTGCCTACGAACCTGCGTGCGAGAGACTGGAGAAGGGCACCTGCCCTACCGATGCACTCTTCATGAAGGGCTATGTCCACCGTTGGCTTGCTGTCGCCACTCAGGTCGCCCCTTTCCTCTCGGAATCGGTTCTCCCAATGCTGCAGTCTTCCGCCGAGGCCGCCGCCAAGCACTGCATGGATAACTCCAACGGAAACGTCACATGTGGCTTCTACTGGAGCGAGGCCGAGTTCGTCGATCCCATGACTGCCGACAACACGACTGGGGTCGGTGAAGGGACAAGCGCCTTGAGTGCTATCTCAGGCCTGCTCATCGATTCGGCCAAGGCCCCTATTATTGACAAGACTGGAGGCAGCAGTGGCGGTTCAGGTTCAGGCTCAGGCTCAGGGGGTTCTGCCACCGGTACAACAGGCTCGCCATCGCCAACAGAGTCGCCTTCTGCTGGTACTCGTTTTGGTGTCGATGCAAAGACAACCTGGATTATTGGTGCCTTGGGAGTCTTTGCGTGGGTTATTTGATTCATGGACTGATGATAGTCCACTCACACTGGTTTAAACGGGATGATCGGTCATGCAAGCCTGAGAAATGCTTTGAATGATTCAATGAAATAATCTGACCGACTCGGATTTGTCTGGTCCTAATCTTCGCCAAATGCTGTCATCTGCCACATATCTTCGTAAACCGTCATTACATACGTGATCCCGCCACGAACGTAGTATAAATGCTAATTCCCCTCGGTCATTACCGTTCACCTATGTGTGATCCGGCCACCCAAATATTCCTGCGTATCTTGCAGCACAATACCCGAGTCCTCCTCATTCTCAATGAGATACCGCGGCACAGTCGCCGATCCCAATCCGATCAAAGTGTTGTGCATATCCTTGGGGTTGATGGTGTCCTTCTGATAGTGACCCTGCCCCAGATAGTCGCTCGGCAAAACTTGCTCAACGTCCATCGTGTAAGAGTGGTAATCCGAAGGCACGGTCGAAACAACGTCGAAGACAGGCTCAAAGTCCACGTAGGACGCGCTGCCCAGCTCGTCAAAGTCGTCCACCGTGCCGGAGTGTGAATATGTCTGGTAGTCCTGCTGCATCTGCATCACGTAGTCCGGTTCGGCCGTCTTCTGCCGCGACTTGGAGCTGCGCGATGTGCTCGAGGTTTGTACTTGGTGTGCGGAGGGCGTTGCCAGGGGCATCTCGTCCATGCCTTCCCAGCTGGCGTCCTGGTAGTCCGCGAGTTGGTATGATTGTGAGGCGCCGTAGCCGGCGCCGTTGCCTAGTGTGCGACTGTAGCCGCCCGAGCTGGCTGAAGGGTACGCGCTTGATGCGTCTGTGTCGGGTGATGCACCGGCGCTTGAGTCCGAAATCCGGCGGTATTCCCGAGACCTGTCCGAATCGGCGTCGCTTCCATCCGAGTCGTACATGACAGTCGATGTAGCGTAACCTCTCTCCCATCTGTCGACTGCCTTTTCCATTGCCTCAAACATGAGCTGCGCAGGAAGAAGACAAGGCATGTAAGAGTCGTGGTCTGTGTAACTCATCAGCAAGGGTGAATACAAGCCACATTTTGGGGAACACCCACAAATCTCAACTCTCTTGGCCCACTCTTCCTGACCGGGGAAGAGCTTCATAAGGAGCTTGTGTCGGTACTTGTAGTCCAGCGATTGGCCGGTCGCTCTGACAGACAGGTTCTCCAGGACACGATGTTGGTCCTCGGTGAGCAGGGGAGGCTCGTAGGGGGACCAGATCTTAGTACAATTGCGTGCATGCGACGACTTTGACTCAGCCGGCTTGGAGCCATATCTTGCGCCACAGTTGTGGCACTGCTTGTCACTTCTCAGATGCACTCTCTTGATGTGCTCGCTGCAGTTGGTTAGCCGGGGTCTCCGCATTACCCGATTGAGACAATATGGCACTTACATGAGCTTTCCGATGCCGCCCTTGATGTTTCCATCGGTGCACGAGTTGCGAACATGCGTAAAAGCAGCCGGATTCCTGATGAAAAGAGGGCAAGCCAGGTTGACGCTCTTCTCGTCAACATTGGAGTTGTCGTGGCGGTGGAACGGCAGACCCATCTCCCTCCTGAGCTCAGTCATGAGGAAGCTCTTCATGCCAGACCAGCCAACGGGCGATTCAGGGGTCATTTGTTGCTGGATGACCTCGACGGGGACGTTGGTAGCAAGCTTTGGTCTCTTGACCTCGAGGGTTTGGCTAGACTTGCTGTGGCCGTGGCCGCCGGCGGACTCACGGCTTCGCTGCCGAGCTCGCTTGGTGCTCTCGCCCATGGTTGTTAGTGGTCCAAAAATGTCGGTTTTGTTGCGGAGTAGCTGAATCGCCGAAGGAGTCGACGTTCTTGGTGAGATTCTTTAGTTGATCGATGCGTTGAGCGTGGTGTTGTCTGGTCTTGGACTCGGACCACTCAGTTGCTTCAGCAAGCTTCACAATGGTAGCGGGAACGGCGTCTTGTTGCTCTCGAACCCAGGCTTCGGTAAAACGGTTGCTAGGTCCCACGAATTTGGAGTCCTTGCGGATGACGGAGTCAAGTGAAAATGAAGGCGGTTGCTGCCGCGTAAATAGACCTGACGATCTCGTAGATCTAGATTTTGATCCAAACCAACAAAAAGTTAGCCCTATGTCCAATTCATGTAATCGGACGAGTATCCTGCTGGCCAAGGGTTATGGCCAGGCTTACACCCGATTGGGGCTAACTCACCTCTTTGGCGTGTTGTTGAGCACCATTCGGTTCAAGTCAGATAGACATGGAGAGCGGCCATCAACCCTGAACACGACACAGGACACACACACACACGCAACACAACCACGAAAAAAGTCGGTCAAAGAGAGCAGAGGAGAGTCGAAACCGGTTCAAGGCATTCAGAGAGGTGAATTGGGATGGGAGAGAGAGATCGCGGTGGATTGCTCAACGGGGCGGCTTGCGACTAAGAAGCAATCCCTCGATCGCAATTGCGATCGGGGCCAGCGGAGCCGTCCGCCACTCCCAACAAGTCGCGTTAGTCGCAATTGAGAACGTACAAAAGGGCCAAAAATGGGGTCAATGGGATCCTGAGATGCCCGGGGAGGCAGAACACGATTTGACGCATTTTCTTCAATGTGTGGTTGTACGACATGGCTGTGTGAAGGGGTTTTGGACAATTGCTTGGCGCAGTGTCTTACTGTTCACGAGTCTGGAGTGGACAAAGACGTTCGCTTATGCGCAGTTTATGGGCAATTTTCAACATTCCAAGTCGACAAACTACATGCTTAAAAGCCATTCCAGAGTCATCTATCAATGATTGGTCTTACAAGGACGAGGATTGATTTGCTCCGGCAAGTTGCACAATGCTTGGCTGGGAAGCGAGGCCTCGATGCCGGCTACTCGGGACCTCGCATGGCCCCTCCCAAGCCGTTACCAAGAGGCTGGATCGTGCTTCGCAGGGGCAAGAGGGAAAGAATGAAACTGATGCCACGATTACTTATTGACGCATCGCCTGTTGGAACGGCTGCAGGGTCGTTAAGTGGGAAACACTATGGACGTGCTCTCGGAGAATTAGCTTAATATCGCTAAGGGCAATCCAGGGACCAGGTGCCTGGAAATCGGGTCTGGTTCATCCCCCACGTGGAAACACGCTGTTTCATAGAGATCCCAAGAACGACGATGGAAGTTTTCAAACGCGTGATTTTAGGTTCGGATGGGGGAAGGTCCTGCAATAGATCGTCGCCCTCTACATGCAACGGCGGCGCGAAGTCTAGGCTCATCTTTTCAGGGTCTTCTTCCGTTTGGGGACAAGGGACTGGCACGACCGAGGCTTCATCACGAATGGCGGTCTACACAACGCTGGGCAGTGCAAAGTTACAGTCGCATTCATTCTGGAGAAGGAGACATAGTATCGGCAATGTGCCTCACAAAGTCTGTTCCCCTTCTTGCTGCCCAACAGGGACGAAGGGTTCGTTGGGTGATCTATGGAATTTCCAGATTCTTAGATGAGAAACATCGGAAGATCCGGCATCCCCCGCCTCCAGGCCACACCCATGACTAGTCCCGACTCCTTCTCAACCTTGAGATGCTAGGCCGCAATGTAACCCATCAGTCGTCCTTCTCAGGTCGTCGGTATAGGATAAACGTTTCCTTTCCTTCCGGCATGTGTGGTGTGGAGGCCTGCGACCACCCGCATGCGTCAAGCGGCACGTGAGCTCCTAACCCTCGTCTGCGCCGTAATTCGCTCTTCCCCCCAACCCGTGCGAAGTCTAGAATGCGGCTTCTTCCGGCACGTTGGCTGGAGTGCCCTCATTGGACTTCAAATTCTGCATGCCGAGTCATCGACGGGAACCAGCATGGCAACTTGGCCTATCCCAGCTTTGTACGAGAAGTTAGTTGTCGGATGAACTTGGCCCATGCAGCACTGGCATGCGAACTTACCTTCCAAGACTGGTTCGAGAAAGCTTCGCCTTTCCTCTTGTTCTATCAGCGCGCCGACATCATCATCTCGTGCGATGCATGACGCGCTAGTTGCAGTGCATGAAGACCTGGCCATGCAATAAGACAGCTCTATGGCCCATTTGAAACAACTCAGCGACCATTGGTTGGCTCGCGACATCCCGATATTGCATCCATGGATAGTGCGTCTAACAGTGCCATAGCTGCCCAGCCGATGGTCGAGTTGATTCCAGTATCATGCTTATATCAAGCCACTTGTTACTGCAGCTTCTGCCATCAACAGGGGTTGGACCGAAGAATGAAAACATAGCGTGCTCAACCGTCGTACCACTCAGTCCATGATGTTGCGTACCGACAACACACCGCTATCCGAGGGGGCAGGACGCTTGATCTGGTCCGCGGGCCATTGGAGCCAGTGGCTGTACTGAGGTTCCAGGACCTGAAACAGACCGCTCATAAGATGCTCCGACCAACCTTGCATGAACCAAAAGTGCTCCAACGTCTGCACGAGGACGTTGAAATGGGCCAGCAATATGATGGGCAGGATGTGCTTCTGCTGGAGACGGACAACGAAGTCGTCCTCCATGTTGTACAGCCAGCGCATGATGCACTCGAACTTCCCCTGGACCTGGTCTACAGGCTCGGCTAGCGTGCCGAAAGTCATCTTGAAGCACTCTTCCAGGGATCCTAGCAACGTCGTGTACATCTGCCGGTCCTGCTCCGGGGCGGTGGCGACGAGATCGGCGAGCTCTTCGAAACGCTTCTCCCAGTGCACCATCTTGTGCACAGGGGTGGGCATCGGCGGGCAATGCGTCCACGTCTGTTCGAACGTCACGCCATCGTCTTTCCACCCTGCTATTATCGTCTGGATGCCCATCGTCTTGACGACGAACTTGACGCCACGGAGTAACGCCCACCAGGGGACCTCGCCCTCTTCCGCCACAATCAGGAGATGTCCCGGGCTCGGCCGCTTCGCGAACGTCGACAGACAGACCAGGACTGTCGTGTGGTAGAGTGCTTGGCAGTTGTCCTTGTTCAACTTCGGGATGATGTTTGTTACATCGGGCAGTGCGCTCGTCGAATGGCGCTCCGCCAGCGACTCGTAGTGGCCGGCGTGGCTTGGGCGCAACCTCGCGAGGTGCTGCGCCGAGATGGCCAGGACCATGTGCAGGACATAATGGTGCTGAAAACCCAGCCGCGGAACGTGTTCTCTCCAGACGCGCGCGTCGCCCAGCGTGATGGCCGTGTGGCACATGTAGTGGTGTAGGAGTTCGAGATCGTCCGGGTTCAGGACTTGGGGAAAGGAGGGCTCAACGGTCGCGGGCACGGCGGCTGGGGTGATTGGTGTTCGGGCGGACTCAGGTTCGGAGGCCGTCGGCGTCGGGAGTTTCTGGATATCGTCCCAGTTCTTGCGCGGGCGGCCCCGTTTCTTCGGCGTCGGCGTCGGGGGTGATGATGCGGTCGGGGAGTGGGCGGGCGGGTTCGTCAACGGAGGGGCAAAGTCGCAATGCATCGAGAACCGGACGCAGTTGCCGCACTCGGGCTTGATTTCGTCGCACTAATCACCAGGGAGACAGAGTCAGTCTAGGCCATCTTCAGATGTGGGTTGAGCGTAGGGTTGGCGGTAGCTCGAGGGGTGGGATGCTTGCCTTGACTTTTCTCCTCTTGCAATTCATGCACCCATTTCGAGATTTCTTATGGGATCTTCTCTTGTTCTTACGACATGTACCACAGCAACAGCCAGCGCCAGCCGCAGCCTTGTGGTTTTGCGCCTTACATGCCAGGGATTCTTGAGCCGAAGCTTGGTCTGGGTCGTCTCTCTCGTCCTTGTCCATCGTTCGCGATCGCGTTCACGCCGACCGGAGTTCTCGAGCGTACGTATCGATCAGGCTACAGACGTCGAATAGAATTGGCTGAGTGGGACCGAATATTCCATCCCGCCTGTACCGAACATGTGACGTCGTCTAGAATCTTCCGATGAGGGCCAGACACTGGCAATTGGCTTCGCTGATGCATTTTGGGGCGCTTTGAAGAGTACGGGAGCACAGGGTCTCTTTGACTTGGCCGGACTTCTGCCCCCCGCCCGTGGACCTCGGAAGATTTCGTATTTTGTACGAGAAATACGGGACGGCTTTGATTGGAGGAACAAGGTTCCAAACGCTCCCCACATTCCGGTTCACGCCAGGTGGGTGTCCGAGAGCATCGTAAAGTCGAACAGTTCTTGAAGAAGCCAATCATTGATCATGGGGTTATAAAATGCCATGTTTGGTTGCTGTCTTCCTATGGCTCGACTCAGGCTGAAACCCCTCGCTTCGGTCGATTGCTCTGTTTTTGCTTCTTGTCTGCGCGAGCTTAATCTACGGAGCTACCGTTTTGCTTCTCAAGTGCGCTATCTCGACTCCCGAGAGCTCCGCTTCGCCCCAGATCTTACTGATTGCCTAAACTCGGCCAAGACAACGCTCGAGATCACAAATTTGTCGAATCAGGCTGTACAGATAGCGAAAGCTTCGTACAATATGCGGCTTATGTCTCTCTTAGTCAACCACCACCATGGCGGCGCGTCCGAGAAGGTGATTTATCTTAGCTTTCTCTTCTCTCTAGCTCATTTCGTCCCCGCAAACACGGCCACTTTCGCTATGAGAATGATTAGACTTTTTCTGCCAACCTGCGTTGGCTCATGCGTTCTGACGTTCGGTTCAATCACACCCTTCCGCTATCTCCCAGTTGCCTCAATCTGTCTGTGAGTCACAACCTCTTATCTCCCCGTAGTAGACATGAGCGGTAATTCGGCTCTAGACGAAAGTTCTTTGAGGCGGTGCAGCATTAAAATTGCACGTACCAAATCACCCCCAGGCCTTATTTCCGAACAACTAATTGTCTGCAGGCCTCTGCTGGCGTTGCCCATGCCTTGCTTTTGACTGCTTCATTGTATCTCTCCCCCTGGCCGATGCTTCGACCAATGAGGTAGTCTCTTCTCTCGGTTCTGAGCGTGAAATTGTTAGAGAATACATCGGCAACCAGTGTCTCCCAAAATCTTCCCCCAATGTGCTATTCCTCTCCGGTGTTGGTCAGCAATCCTTCGTTTCAACGAGGAACTTTTGAGGGTTTTTGATTGCGACATAAAATGCTCGGTGTCCCTTCAGCTGAAGGTGCTGCAGTGTGATTGCTCTGGTCTTGGCCCATTTCATGTTGACCATGAACGACCAAGACAATAATTGCATCGCAGGTGTGGCATTCGGCCTGCGCGCCGACTGCGATGCGCACGAATTCCCCGTCGTCGAGTACCGATGGATCTTCTGGCTCTCGGTCGCAACTGCGGCGGTCTTCGTAGCGGTCGCAGCCCTCCGGGTAGTCCGCCTTGCCCGATCCCGGGACCCGTCCGTTGTGTGTGGCGCCGGAATGATGTGGATCGCCAAGCTCGTTGCCGGCGCCGTATTCACCGGGCTAAGACTCGGTCTTCTCGTCGTGGTGCTTCGCCAGCAGAATGGCCGTCCTAATGCGGAGCTCGTAGCATCCACAGCCCTCAATTTTACCGCGTCTTGTCTACTACTTGCGCTCTCGCCTCTTGAGCATTTCAAACGGTCTCGGCCCTCCATCTTGGCTTGCTCTTTCCTCTTTCTCGCTCTCATCTACGACATCTACCGATGTCCTTCCCTCTGGTCTGCATCAGACCAACAAAACAATCAACACCTGTCACTGTCTTTCAAGGTCCTGTTCACGACTGCAATCGTCGTCGAGGTCTTGTTCTTGGCACTAGAGAGCTTGAAGCGGAGGCGGTGGCTTAAGTGGGATTCGGACGAGCACAGTCCGGAAGAGACGAGCAGCATCTTGAGTCTCGGCCTCTATTCATGGCTCAATCCCTTGTTGTGGAAGGGTTACCAGAAGCCCTTGGTAATGGATGACCTGTTCCCACTTGATACTTCCATCTCTGTCGCAAAGCTAGACACTCGAAGAAGCCCGGAGTCGAAAGGAACCTCTATCTCAGACCTCGTTCTGTGGCTCGCGAGGCCGCTGGGCTGGTCAGTTCTGTTGCCCATTCTTCCAAGACTTTGTCTTCTCGGTTTCACTTTCTGCCAACCTTTCTTCCTCCAACGCCTACTGGGCTTCTTGTCATCTAATGAAGACAACTCATCAACCGCCTCAGGACTCGTCGCAGTCGCAGTATTGACCTACTCGGGCATCGCCATCTCAACGGCCCTGTACTGGTACTACCAAGAACGTTTTCAGTCCCTCCTCCGCGCGTATCTGATATCTGCAATCTACCGGAAAACGGCCGAAATTCAGCATGTGGGCGATGGCGACTCAGCTGCCGTCACACTGATGGGTGCCGATGTCGAGAGAATATACACTGGCCTCCGCCTTATGCACGAGGTCTGGGCCAATGCAATCCAAATCGGACTCGCTTCTTGGCTCTTACAACGGCAGCTCGGCCTCGCCTTCCTTGCTCCCTTGGTCATCGTTCTCATCTGCTTCTTCATCTCGTTTGCGATATCGAAACGTGCTGTTCCTTACCAAAGCGCGTGGATGGCCCGCGTACAGAAACGTATCGCGGCGACCTCAGCTGTTCTCTCTGATATCAAGGATTTGCGTGTGTCCGGAATGATCCGTCCTGCTGCGGCTCTCGTACAACGGGAGAGGGAAGACGAGATTCGTGTGGGAGAGCGCTCGCGCATCCTTATCGCCATCAGTGCCAGTTCAAGCCAGCTTCCGCAAGCTATTGCGCCGGCTTTGGCTTTTGCTTTCGGCCCAAAGGTCTTGGATGAAACGCGAGCATTTACAGCTCTATCTTTCTTGGCGTTGCTGACCTCACCGTTACTGGTCGTACTGCAAAGCTTGCCCATCATAGCTGCTTCTTTTGCATGTCTTCGGAGGATCAAGTTGTTCCTGGCTCAGGAGACAAGAGTCGATGGGCGACACATCGTTGCGTCAACCGACACCGACGAGAAGGCTGGGAAGTCGACTATTGAAGTCAAGAGCAAAGAGGCTTTCATTAGCATTCAAGGTGGAAGTTTCGGCTGGACAGACGACAAGCCTGTCCTCAAAGACATCAGCATCTACGTTCCCCAGTCGTCCATCACATTTGTAGTCGGTCCTGTGGCCTCTGGTAAATCCACATTCTGTCGAGCTCTACTTGGCGAGGTGCCCCACGCGAAGGGTACCGTCACCTTAGGATCGAAGAAATTGGCATACTGCGACCAGACGCCGTTCCTCTTCAACTCCTCAATCATGGAGAACATCATCGGGTTCTCTCCACTCAACACAGCCCGCTACGCTGACGTCATACACGCAGCAATGCTGTTGGACGACCTGGCGACCATGCCAGCTGGAGACAGGACCGTTGTGGGCACGAAGGGTGTCTCACTGAGTGGTGGCCAGCGGCAGCGTATATCTCTCGCGAGAGCGCTCTATCATGAAGCCGATATACTCGTCCTCGACGACGTGTTTCGTGGACTAGATTCATCTACGCAGCACCAAGTTTGCCAGGCCATCTTCGGGATCAATGGACTTCTGAGGAGGCGAGGAACGACTGCCATTGTTTGTACGCACTCGACACAGTTGTTGCCGGTTGCCGATAACATCATTGCGCTTACACCAGAGGGTACTATTCTCGATCACGGCACATTCATAGACATTACAGAAGATGAGGAGAGAGCTCGACGCTTCGGTCTCATGAGTATCACAGAAGCTATCACAAGAAAAAGCAAGAAAGACACGACAGCCGATGAGATGGAAATATCCCCGTCAAGGGAGGCGAGAGAAGCATCGCAGCCTCTCAAGGCGGCCACTGTACCGAAGGCCCAGTCTACATCAGCAACCATTCCGACCGTCGACCTGGCCGTCTACCGCCACTGGCTCTCTACCATGAAGCCTCTTCCTCTCATCAGCTTTGCTGTTTTAGTGATCGGTGTAGGCTTCTGTGCCAACTTCCCAACAATCTGGCTCAAGTTTTGGTCGGCAGACTCGACATCGTCCTCGCCTCAGCATAGCTTCGCCTACTGGATGGGACTTTATGCCCTCATTGGAGCAGGTGGCGTTATCTGCGTTTTCCCTGCTGGTCTCATCATACTTCGCACTGCCGTACGTCTTGCTGGGACAGACCTTCATCATGCCACAGTGGACACAGTCATGAATAGCAGTCTCCGATTTCTAAGCACCACGGACGTTGGCAAGATCCTGAACCTTTTCAGTCAGGATATGAACATCATGGATACGCAACTGCCTCGCATGATTAACAACCTCTGCTTCTGTCTTGCCACCGCCATTGGGCAGGCTGCCGTGATTGCGGTGTCTTCAGCCTGGCTGTCAATTAGCTATCCGTTCTTCGTGTTGCTGCTATGGGTGGTTCAGAGGATTTATCTTCCCACCTCCAAGCGGCTTCGTATTCTTGATCTCGAGGCAAAAACTCCTCTCTAGTAAGACTTCCAAGCCTTGGACTCAACTCAATCAGCCTGCATTCTGACCAGTCTTTCTCCAGTACCAACTTTCTAGACACCCTGAATGGCCTGCCCACCATCCGGGCTTTCGATCGGTTTCCTCATCAACTAGCCCGCAACAACACCCTGCTCGATGATTCCCAGCGTCCTTCATATTTGTTAGCAATGGCACAACAGTGGCTGATGCTAACAATGAACATCATAGTGGCCGTTGTAGCTGTCCTCCTAGTAGCTCTCGCGACGCAATTAAGATCTGACACGGGCAACGTCGGTGCAGGTCTGGTTACTCTCATCACACTCGGCGGCACGCTGACAACAATTGTGGTCGCGTACACCGGTCTTGAAACGTCTCTTGGCGCAATCGGTCGCCTTAAAGCATTCGGAGAGGAGACTGAGAGAGAAGATTCCGTGGGCGATGATATTACACCTGATGAAGCATGGCCACTGAATTGGCACGTGGATATACGCAACGTGGACGTAAGCTACAATGGCGGTGATAAGGTCCTGAAAGGTTTGAACATGAGTTTTGAACCCGGACAGAAAGTTGCTATATGCGGAAGGACGGGAAGGTAAGCCGGCAAAAGCCCTTTGCCGAGCCATGTTTGCTGACCTCGAACAGCGGTAAATCCTCTATCCTTGCACTACTACTACGCCTCATCGACCCCTTGCAAGCTAGCACTTTTACGAACCCGCAGCCTGCCATCATGATTGATGGCGTTCCCCTCAACACCGTCAACCGTATCACCCTCCGCGAGCGCGTCATTTCAGCTTCGCAAGACCCTGTTTTCCTCCCTGAAGGCACAACATTCCGCGCTAATCTCGACCCAGCCTCCGTTGCAACTAATGAAGAGAGTGCTGCCGTTCTTTGCGATATCGGTCTCGACACCGCTGTCGAAGAAAAGGGCGGACTTAATGCCATGATCAGCGGAGCTGAACTCAGTGCGGGCCAGAAGCAATTGTTCAGTCTTGCTCGCGCGGTATTACGCCGCAGGGTGAGACGTCGAGAAACCGGTGTTGACGGCGGTCTTCTGCTTCTTGACGAGATCACATCGGGAGCGGATACTGCGACGGAGAAGAGAGCTCATCGGATACTGGACTCCGAGTTTGGGGCATTTACGGTCATCATGGTCACACATCGGAAGGAGATGGCTACGTCCTGTGATCGGGTGATCATGCTGGATGCAGGGGAGGTGGTCGAGGATGGTGCGCCTCGGGCGTTACTTGAGAAGGAGGACGGCCTGTTCAAAGCCTTATGGGAACTTTGAACATTTTATTTGGTTGGAACTCCTTCGGAAATCAAGTCCTCGGTAGAATGGTCTACCTTGAACATGGATGCTGCGAACTACACTGTGGGTATCGGCAGCTGAGTTTTGATTCCTCTGAGTGTCTTCACAAACAATAAAGTACCGTTGAGCAGGTTGCCAGAGGCGGAGAACATTTAAAAAAAGTGACTCAAATTGATACTTCACCCAAGCAGTACTGTGAGTCTCCTAGCCCAAATTCGACAAAGATCATTTCTTCGGCTCTAACAGCATTTACCGCAGATATCAGTGCCGGTAAGCCCGTGTTTCAGTCACACATCTCATGAGCCTTTCAATTCTAAATCTAATGGCTTTCCCATTTGTACACGAGAAACAGTTCCTGGAAGCAATCAATGCATCAGTTTCCTCCCGAAGTGTCGGCCTTGACGACCTCATGGATGGATTTGTAACTGCAATTGAAGTCCAGCTTTGACAACCTCTCCTCCATCGTAGCATTCCTGGCTTGTTTACGAGTGTCAAGGAGAATTCTTGTCGCGCGTGGTCGCCGAACTTTGTCGATTGTCTGCAGCACTGATGCGATTGCCTCGTGGGACATTCCGGGGCGCAGAAGTTGAAGACCCTCTGCATCTTCCACGGCCAAGTTCGCACCTTGACCTTGAAGAGGGGTCATGGCGTGAGCTGCATCGCCAATGAGGATGGACCGGCCACGGTTCCAGTTTGGGAGCGGGTCCATATCCTGGAGATCCCAGATTTTGAGTTCCGTGGCCACACTGGTAACGCCGCATTAGCAAAAGCCTAGTAGCAGCCGATGTTCGGCGACTTACCTCATGATCTTAAGGATCTCTCCGGGGAAGTCCTTGTAGACCTCTAACATCTCTTCCTTCTCTCCGTCTGCATACCATGACTCCGCGACATTCGCTCTACTGTCAGGCATGAGAAAAAGGCAAGAGAAGTTCCTGTAGTTGTGATGTTGCATTGGATAATGAACGACGACACGGTTGGTGTTGTCCTCAGCTAGCACAAAGTTGAGGCGGCTGTCATCCTCTGGCGGAGGCAGCCAATCTGAGGAGTCACCCAGGACTCGCTTCATATCTTCAATCGAAGCAGCAAGACGGAAAAGGGTAAGTCCAGTCTTCTTTGGGGCGTG
Source organism: Colletotrichum sp. SAR 10_99 (assembly GCA_028654355.1). Taxonomy (NCBI): domain Eukaryota; kingdom Fungi; phylum Ascomycota; class Sordariomycetes; order Glomerellales; family Glomerellaceae; genus Colletotrichum; species Colletotrichum sp. SAR 10_99. The sequence continues at coordinate 98,257 of JAQIUT010000013.1, forward strand.
AGCCTTGTCGCCTGTGATCCGATGGCGTAAAGCCGAGTGGACGCCATCGGCAACTACGATTGCACGGTTAAGCATTTTGAAATCTTTGGAGACTGAATAACTCACCAACCACCACATCGCCCTGCACAGTAGAGCCGTCTTTCAAGGTGATAGTTGCGGTCTCTGGGTCCAAATCAACCACGGGAGTGTTGAAAAAGATGTTCGCAGGCTCGCCACGGATACCATCTGTCTCCTGGGCCGGGGCTGTCGCGAGACGTAAAAGTTCGGCTCTGAAATCAGACCGCTTCATGAGCAACATATCGCCGCCATATCGAGCATGGAAGTCGATTGGGAAATCATCAAACATCTTGCCGCTCTTATCAAATGAGCGTTACCCTTGGCAACCGACGGCACCAGCGCGATCAGCGCGGAATCCTACAGTCTTGAGTATTTTCTCGGCATTGGGATAGATGGACAGGCCTTGTCCACCAGTCGCGACATCTTGGCTGCCACGCTCGTAGACGGTGACATTGTGGTGTCCTCGAAGAGTACTGGCGGCCGCTAAGCCTGCTAAGCCGGAGCCGACAATGATGATGTTTAATTTTGGTTCCGCCATGTCAATCGAGACCTGATGCAGAAGAGAGGGAGCTTTGGGAAGCTCTAGAGGACGACTTAGAAAGTTTCGGGAGAGTCGAGCAAGATAAAACTCTTATTGTGTAATTTCATCGAAGGCTTTGAAGTATTTCGCAGTTTATATCTGCGACTTGCTGTTCAGTCTTTGAGTCCGAGTCTTCGGCTTCGGTGCATAAAAGAACGCCGAGGGTGAACCCACACGTAGAGCTCCATCGTGACTACTGCTCAATGACGCTTTGAGTCTCACACTGATTCCCTGATTATTTCCTGGTTTACCGGTGGGATGCAGCAGCAACGGAATTACACCAATCCAGAAACTCTGCGACCGGGAGTGCTCTGCCCCTTCAGACGAACACTTTCAGGAGTATGGCATGATTGGTCACCATGTTACTACAATTGCCGGTGGGATTAGTTCACTGATGGGTCAGCGGCCGACTTCGCAGTGGTTGATCGTACTGGATCAAGACTCTGGAGAGGGATCCAGGTGATGAAACACAAGGGGTGAGATACACCAGTCTCCATCACTCGAATGCTTTCCGAAAAGGAGCTCTCGGATATTGAATGGCCCATAGAAAAGCGACAGACCCTGGTCATCGTTTGGTTTGAGCCTCAAGACATCAATTGACATAAAGTCAGACGTCCGGCGCATCTTTGCTTCAACTTTAGAAAAGACAAGGTTGTATCACGACTACGCTGCCTCATCGACGTTGAGGAGAATCAACAGCTGCATAAGTGTTTACTGTCTTGCGTGACATACGTCGCCGCATGTATACACATGTATTTGTTGGCAGTCTGTTCCACTGAGCTGGCCGAGTGTGGCGTAACGCAAAAGCAGGCACCGGTACAATACTTTAATTCTCATGTTGAACGATTCTGAAATTGACTTGCTCCCAAAATAGTCATGAAGTGTGACTGCGAGGCTACCCTCGATATCGTGGCTGTCACCTCAACTCCAAAGCCAGGTACTTGGGTTTCCCACGATCATGCTGGTCATGTCTCGTGTCACGCGCAAGTTCAGATGACGGCTCATATCAGTAATCACGGCCAGCCCCATCTGCAAGCTCCCTAAGGCTATTTACCCATAGCGTAGGGGGTGTGTGAGACAATATTGCCGGGCGCCTGGATACAAGCATACAAGATTTCAAATTGACAACGCCATGGCATCTTTTCTCGTGTAACACCCTCGCAAGTCATGATGAGCCGTGATTCCCGACAGCCTGCAGATAGAAGAAACCCTCTGTCGGGTCTGAATTGCTCGCCCTGATTCTGGAACTCTTCTCATCAAACCCTTGAAACTGCGTCATCACTCACCTGAGCCACCACATCTTTGCTTCGTGACAACAGAAAAGAAAAGTGCCTCGTCTTTGAGAAGTCTTCAGCCGCTCTAAACTCCGCTCAGCATCTCCTCATCAACGCTTGGCGGCTGCAAGAACTGCAGAAATCCGACCCAATCACAGCAAAAGTTTCAGCCACTTAATACAAGTAGGCGATTCTCGGGAATCGACGTCGCTCCCAGGTCCTGGGAAAAGATCTCTGTACGATCGATCGCGGCCTCACACCCCCTTCTCCCGTATCCCCGCCCGCCGACTGGATCAGAGACATTGGCCGCGGCCCCGGGGGGATCACGATACATCGGAAATCCTCGCTCAGATCTCGCAGATAATTGTCAAGTACCGTGTGAGCGGTGAAAAGCAGACGCAACCGCCGGATGGCCAGTCAACTGAGTGAACCTGCAACTTTGAGGTCGTACAAGGGGAAATACATCCACCAATAAGCTTGTATGAGGGTGATTCCGCATGCTCCGCGACCTGCTGATGCAGAGTGATTGATGGCAACGATGATCTCGCGCGTGCGCATGTGCAGCGAATTGCATAGGAATTGTCGTCGATGCAGCGTGTACCCGTCTCTGGTCGCATTGGCGGCCGCAGCGACGGTGAACCACAGAGAGCCTTTCGCAAGGTCTTCCCGACTTGTTACGCCAGCGTCAATAGTCTTCTCTTGTCTCTTTTCACGCAATCTGGGACTCCGGACCTATCAGCCCTGCCTGTTGTCTGGCCTGCAGGACGCATCAGACGGCAATTTCTCGTGTCTCAGTCGAGAGAGGCGGACGAGGAGGCGAGTTGGAGTCGGTGGGAGGGTTGTTCCAAAGGACTGGGCCTGTGTGACGTCGCGGCAGCATCCGCTTTGCTGGTTAATACTCGGAAAGGTTACCGGCGGCGTTCTTTTCATGATTATGCTGCCTGCGATTCTGCAGCCGCCCAACGGTGAGGGAGATGATTGTCAGCCGGACGCTTTCAAAGACCCGGGGCACCGAGGACAACGAGGCCGCCATCGTCTCCGCGCGTATTCGCCTTTTCGCGCATGGACGCCCACCCCGTTCTGCAGATAGTCGTTGATCGCTGGTGACGGGGATTGAACAGGGACCAGCCTCACGTTTGTTGTTGCTTCCGATCCCAACTCCACCCCCCTCGTGGGTGTCACGCTGCCGTCAGGGGTAATTCAGCAGTTTGTGTTCCCATGAAGCCAGATCCAGTGGCCATGCGAGAGACTTTTGCCAGGGAAGTTGATGAGGAGATCCTTGTGTGACGACGAGAATAGATTGCAAGTTGATCTTGCGGTGAGTCCATGCCGGGATGTATTTCTTCCCCATCCTGAGCTTTTATGTTGGTGGCGCTCAGTGTGTGACGAAATGTTTGCTTGTCTGGAAGAATTTGTTGGTCGACACATGGTTCAAGATCCTTGGTGGGATCAGTGATAATGCAGTTTGGAGGAGACTTTGCATACTCGATGTTTATGAAATCTCCGCTCTGCCGCCAGGCCCCCCTCCTTTTGGGGTGTGGGAGGACGACACATGGTTGGGCTTGATGGCCAAAGAGAACACAAAGGGATTCGAAAAACTATTGTGAAAGGGCTCTGGGAGTTTTTCTACAAAAGCCTGACAGTGCCCGTTGACTTGTGCGGTGGCAAGAGAGGACGAGGAAACCTTTGAAGTTTCCATCCGACTTAGCAAACAAGCCTCCTCGACTCACTTACACTCACTCTCACCATTATTCCCCTCTAACGCTCTGTCTTGCGATTTGATACCCTGCGTAATAATCTTCCTGCCCTAATATTTGGATGCCTTTCGTCGTCTTGCATGGGCGCTTTGGACATTTATTTATCATTGCAGACAAGATCGCTGTTGTAGCATGGCTGCAAGGCTCTGTGTGGGAGCATCGCTCCTCATCATCGCTCTTACCTGGAGATTTCACCATGTCAATTTCTTCACAGCTGGGCTACTACTTTTTGCATCTCTCGCGATTCCGGGCCTTGTGTTCGTAGGCTACCGGGTTTTCATCTATCCTTACTGGATGTCGCCCATGCGCCATCTTCCAACTCCTCAGGTACGTTATGATGAAGGTGTTACCACAGGACTTCAATCTTCTGAAGTTGAAATCCTTTGGAACTACATGGGAATTGTCGCTGACGAATTTAACCACCAGGGGGGTCACTTCTTCATCGGACAAATGCTCAACCAGATCAAAACTCCTGGTCCCGCCGATATCTTTATTTCCTGGATGCGCAGGTGGCCCGATGCCCCATTCGTGCGGTATCTGACCATTGGCAACACGGAGACGCTCATGGTCAACAGTCTTGCGGCTTTCAAGGAGGTACAACAGACGAAGGCCTACTCGTTTCGAAAGTCACAGCTCGCAGGCAGGATGTTCTCGCCCATCACCGGTCACGGACTCATGTTCTCTGAGGGCGATGACAGGAAGAGGCAGCGGACACAGCTTTCCAGTGAGTCTTCAAAACTAGTGTAGGGCATACATGTTTGCTAAGAGACATCATCACAGAGGCATTCTCGAACCAAAATACCCGGAGAATGCTCCCCGTATTCCAGAACAAGGCCCGTCTCCTCTGCGAGGCTATCAGCCACGAGTTGGGAGGTGAAGACCGCAAGTTGGTTGACGGTAGCTAAACCCACTGCCTTCCCTCTTATTCAGATATGCAAGCTGACCGAGCCAAAGTCGAGCGCTTCCTTCGCAAGGCCACTCTCGACGTCTTCGTCATCGGCTCCATCGGCTGCGACCTCGAGAGCATCTCGCTCCCAGAGGCGCACTTCTACGACGTGTACGAGCGCATCATCCGTCAGCCCGCCTTTGGGCATATCATCACCTTTATCGACGGCCACATTCCGGTCCGCTCGTGGTTGCCACTGAAGAGCAACAAGATGTGGCTCAACGACGTGGCTCTCATCAGGACCATGCTCCTGAACTGCGTCGGCAACCGCACTATGGAGATGATGCGGGAGAAGCGCGGATTGGATGGCGAGAAGAGATCGGAGCGAAGGGATATCCTGACATTCATTATGGAAGATTGTCAATTTGAGGAGGGGGAGAGGCTGTGGACTGATGAAGAGCTCTTGGAGTACATGCTCAACTTCATCGCTGGAGGTAAGCCATTATGGATTGAACTACCTGTTTTTACCCAAGAAAACTTCTGACGTTAGTAACAGGCCATGAGACAACTGGCTCAACCCTCATGTGGGTTGCATACGTCCTTGCTACGAACCCCGGCGTCCAGGCGCGCCTCAAATCGGAAGTCCACGAGCTCTGCTCTGGCAAGCCGCGGGACTGGGATCCTACCTATGAGGAGGTCGAGCATCTCTCATACCTCAACAACTTCCTCCGCGAGACTCTACGATACTACTCACCAGGTGCGCTCAAGCCCCTTCGTCAGTTTCTCACAGGTTTAGCTGACATTGATGATCTTCCAGGCATCTTCCTCCCCCGCGAGGCCGCAGAAGACGTCACAGTCTGTGGCGTCTTTATCCCAAAGGGCACTCAGGTCACCCTTTGCCCAGCGGTCGCACACTTCAACACCACCTTCTGGGGCCCAGACGCGCACATCTATGACCCCGACCGCTGGTCCGACGGTCGTGCCGCCAAGGACTCCTACGCCATGGAGGCATTCCTCCAGGGCCCTTCTGGATGCATCGCGAAGAATATGGCGCTACTCAACATCAAGTCCGTCATCATTGGCCTCGTCCGTCACTTTGCGTTCTCGCCACGGCCTGGATACGACGGTACAATCGAGTTGGCGAACCCGAATTTCACGCTGCGTCCTAAAGATACACTTAGAGTCGTAATTGAAAGGGACGAGACTATGATTACATAAGGGTACGGCTTCGTGTTTGTTGATATATGGGCTGCCTGTCGGAGAGAGTACAAAAATGGTGGGGTAGCAGCAGGGTAACCGCTAGCCCCAAGAACATACAGTTGACGTGCAGACGGAGAGTGTCGTATATAGACGTTAATGACAATGAAGTCCATGTTCGATATGGCCACCGGATCCACTAGTTGATAGATTTGATCACACACTGGCTTTGCCGCTACTGTGTCGCCATTAGTATGTGCGGTGATATGCTAGCCACTCGGTGCGTGTGGGAATCTACCTTCTCCAGAGCTTCGCTCTGTCCGCCCTCCTTTCATGGATCTATCACGGGAGGCTCGTTGCAGTACTTGCGTCCTATTGCAATGTTTTCACAGGAACCTTGAGTAGTGTATAGTGCCAACATTACCATTATGAAATCTCAGCCCATCAGGCTAACCTGCATGTATTCACTCAGTCGGTCCCTGTGTCTAACCAAAATTCAGTAATCACCTGCTATAGCAGGACAAAGTTGCTAACCCTCCGGGGAGGACATTGGTCCAGAGCCCCACAGCTTTGTGGTACTTTGCCACTCGTGTGGATGTCTGTTTCTAGGAATAAGAGGAAGGGAAATAGATTCTTGCTCAATCCACAGATTCTATTTGAATGGGTATATTGACCATCGGTACTCTCTTGTGGAAGAGGCAGGCCGTCTCACAGTTGACAGCATTTGATACACATTTTCCCAGCCCATAATCAAGCTGGCGAGAATGGTTTCAATGATAGCTCAGCACCAGGTCATACTATCCGACGTTGGACCTTGTGCTTTTTGTATCACTGTGTCTTTTTTCTCGTTTTTTCTTCCCCCAAATCACTCCCCTTACCTTCCCTCAGAATCACGGGGACTCTAGCACCTCATTCAGTCAGACTTCAACGATGATGCCTGCTAACGCATAAGATCAGCCTTATGCGCGTTTCTCTGCATCTCGAGCAAACTTACCACATCGAGACATCTCCGGCGCGGTAGATCATCCAATAGTCGTGATGAATCCTTCTGCAAGAAGAGTCGTGATTGGCCCGCACTTACGAATGCCCAGGGTACACATCGCTTATGCAGCATCTCTCTCATGAAGGGTTTAGCGCTGACAAGGGCCTCGAACCTTTGTGCAGCATCTTTGCTGACGAACGTCGTCAGTAGACCCGCACATCCGGGTAACGCTCCGAATTTGTCAGTGGCAGACCGTTTCATGTCGGCCAAGTCCACTTTTGCACCCCGCGCCTGCTTTGAAGCGCGCAGTTTAAATATCACAGAGACAGTGTTTGTGTTTGCTGTCAATTGAGGCCGACGAAAGTTTCCTGATTGAGAACACAATCACTGTCTTGTCATTCTCTTTGAAGACAACCACACGCCTCTCCGCGCCTTTGACACATCATCCCGCACCCTTCTCAGGACTCGGGCTGGCAAGTTGCAGACCGAGACACAGCGTTGTTTCTTCTTGGTCCATCACGAGTCAGGCCGCCGAGATGGGACGCGCGCCTACGAGCGGCTACTGTCACACCTGCCGGCGAAGGCGGGTGAAATGCGGTAAGTACCTCCGGCCGGGAGGATCTCACATCTCATCGCGGCACTTCCGAGCTGACGGATCGTCCAATCATCAGGCAGGGAACGCCCAGAATGCGGTCGATGTGTCAAGTCAGGTCATAGATGCCTGGGTTATGACCTGCCGCTCCGCATGCAGAACTACACGGTCAGTGGGGAGAGCAGCGGCAGCCCAGCTCTAGTTCCCGTGACTTCCGCGCCAGTCCTGCGGACCAAGATTGCACCAGAGTTGCCGTTGACCGCCTTCCGTAACACCATGGCGTTCTCACATCTGCTGGCTAACTACCGTTGGGCACCGTTTTGGAAACCGTTGCTGAGTACGTCAATATCGGCGAACTCCACAAAGGCAGAAAAGGCGCACTATACCGCGGGTCTGGCGACTGCCCTGGCGTACATGGGAACAATGACGGGAAAGCCCAAAATGGTCTCGGATGGCTATGAGATGAATGGCGGCGTTATCAGAGCACTTCACTGGGCGCTTCAAGAAAAGTCAAAAGATGACATGGCGCGTTGGGCTCTCACTATTATGGTATTGTGCATGTACCAGGTATGCGTATTTCCATTATCCTAACGTCCGTTGAATATGAAACGTAGCTTGAGACATGACAGATACCGAGCTAATAACTGAACAGTACACCATTGAGGCCAATCCAAACCTTCCACATTACGTTGGGGTGATTCAAGTCATTGAATTTTGCGGGCCAGAGCACTTCCAGCACGAGCCCATGTTGACGATATTTAGACAGATACGAGCGCAACACGTAAGTATCTCCAATAGAACTACTCACTGGTTCAGACTTGAGGCTCATTCGAACATCTGAAACTTAGTCATGCAGCTCTTTCTTCCACAAAGAAGCCTCTTTTTTCGAACAAATAGCCTGGAAGACCATACCATGGAAGCACAGCCCAAAGACCCTGCACGACCGGCTCATAGACATGTACGTTGACCTGCCTGGCCTCGGCGCTATGCTTGGCCCCTCATCGATCTGTTTGACAAAACGTCAAAAGTTTGATGTCGAGTTGAGGGCGTGGGATCATCTGTCACGCCTGTACAAGTGGAGGGAAGACTGGGAAGTCGTTAATCCCAAGGCAGCCACAGAAGTATGGCTGCATATGCCACAAGACGCGGATGGCATTACGATCCCTTGGGTCAAAAGCCTCTTGACGAGGGCTATAGATGTTAAATCAGCGAATCAGGCGACGGATCTCCTGATTTACAACTCAACTCTGGTTTATGTCATGCAGGTTCTACATGTTCTGCGTACTGGCAATCGACGACCTCAGCCCTTCCCGCCAGAGAGGGGTTTCGAGAAGACAACGAGCGGGCCGCTATATATGCCACAAGAAATTAAGCACCATTGGCAGCCGATGGTCGAAGCCTTGAGGATCATGCGTCTGGCCCCGTCGATGATATTTGCCAGCGGTAGCGATATTATGCTTGCTGTATCGGTGATTGGTATTGTTTATAACTACATACGGGGCACCCCGGGGCTTGAACGCCTCCTGCTTTCCACAGTGAACAACCCAGAGCAGCACGAGGCTGCTAGAGGGGAGTTGATATACTTTCAATTGCCTGAGTGAGAACAACAAGCTGGATTCGGGCATGTTCTGGTCATTTCTTGTGGGTAGAAATAGATCCAGTAATCATTCATTTCGAGCGCCCCGAAAGGAGTTCGTTTGCCATCGTTCCTGCTTTGAAATGACCCGGAGCAAATGAAGTTTGCCGCTTAATGACTTGGAAGGTATGAATAATATCTTCCATTATGACAGATACGAAAGCGCGAGTTCAAGCTTTCCTGTATGTACTTCTTAGGACGGTGGGAAGCACTATCATGATGTCGCGGGGTTGCTGCTCCCAGTTCTGCAGAGAAGGAAGATGCGCCACGGGGATTGGCAAGGTCAGCTGGTTGCATCAGTTCAGCATCCCGTCGGGTGCTTGGCATCCAAAAATTTACCGACATGTTCTACATGAGGACCTGTCGGCATAGGCTTGTATTGATTTGAGACTTCGAGGGATCCTCGCGTAGGGCGGTAGCCCCATAAACCCCTTTCTAGGAGTTGAAAGAAGCAATAATCACATTCGAGTTGGTAAATCACCCTCAGTCATTACTACCCCTGGATTGCCAAACTGATATAATTCAATGCAGTCACAAGGAGCTTCACTCGATGCAAACAGGAATGACGCTTCATGCTACCTGCTGACATGCAACTTGCTGACATCCCACCGGCTGATATCTAGACCCATCGCAACAGTCACCGAGGTGCTTGACCTACCCCGGGAGCTCCTTGGTGGGCACCCAAGCCAGGCCCTACAATCATTGCGCAAGAGATTGTGCCGATGACAGCACTTCGAACGATTGATAGCACAGCCAAGTCTCTATGAAAGCACGGAGAGGTCGCCGCCATAGGAAGGTTACGATGCGTGCCGGTGATGACGACGCTGAAAGGACCGATTTAACCCTGATCGTCATTTTAAGTCTCAGTGAACTGGAATCATCGTTCGGCCTCATGTTCGGGCCAAGACGCGAGCCCTGACAGAAAAAGGGGCACTGTGGTCATTGTGGTAATGTATTTAATCGCTGCACTCCTCCTGCAAGTGCTGTTGAGATTGGATATCACAGCACCGAGTGTTTGTGAATCTCTACCCTGCTTTCATTAAGACCGGCAACAATTCTAGATCATGCTATGGGACTACATCGTTGTTGGTGGTGGCCTGGCCGGTTCAGTTGTCTCGAACCGCCTGCTGGGCCTGAACACCAGCCTCAATATTTTGGTCATTGACGCCGGCCCCAATGCCAACGATCGGCAGGACATTGTCTGGCCAAACGGCACTGGTGGTGCAGACCTTCGATGGAGCGTTCCTACCGCGCCGCAAGTCGACCTCAACACCCGGACCCTCGACATCTTTCTAGGCACCGGATTGGGAGGCGGTACTTTGATCAATGCTGGTAAGTTTCTGAGCTGTCTCCTATTAGCGAAGAGCCTTCATCCTTGCTGAAACGACCACTGTTGTGTAGGAAACTGGGTTCGAGGCGACAAAGCCGACTACGACGAATGGGGAGCTACCGTTGGCGATGACCGCTGGTCATATGCCGGTCAGCTTCCCTTCATGAGGCAGTCCGAAGCCTTCCAACACCCCGACCGGAACCCGGAACAACACGGCTACACTGGCAACGTCTTTGCTCAAACGGTCACGTCGACAAACAGACCCTTCCCTCTTCGCGAACACGTGCTCCAGTCGTGGAATGAGATCGGAGTACCTACCCTGCCGGGGCTTGATGGCAACGCAGGCAATCCTCTTGGCGTTGGTGACTTTTCCGAGAACAAGCACAACGGTCGAAGAGAGACCGCTTCAGTGATCTATCCGCTCGATGGCATTACTGTGCTCGCTGATACTCTGGTCGAGAAAGTGCTCGTCTCTACAGATGGAACCATACAAGCCTCCGGAGTTCAGCTCGCAAACAGCACACAAATTTTCAGCCAACGAGTCATCCTATCAGCCGGCGCTCTTCGAACTCCTCAGATCCTCATGCTCTCTGGCATTGGTCCCCGTGATGAGCTAGAGCGCCATGTAATTGAGGTCAAGGTCGAATCACCTGAAGTTGGCAAGAACTTCATGGAGCACTCCTCTTCAACGACAACGTGGGCCATCAGGAACCCAGAGGAAGGCTGGATCCCGGGTTCCGGAAACCCACTCTTCGACCAGGAGTAGTATGGATGGGGTAACCCGCAGGATTTCATGGTGTCCACGTCCGTCGATGCATCGGGCTTGGCTGCAGCGATCGAAGCCGACGAGGGCGTGACGCCGGATCCAAGCACGCATCGTCTGCTTCAGAAAAGTCGTACGCTCTTGGAGCATGTGTTCTAGTACTTCAGCTACGGAGGTGGTGCAAGTGGAAGCACCGTCAGCTTCATGTCTATCCTCTTTCTCCCGACCTCTCGGGGTTCCGTTACTCTTGCCTCCACCAACGCGAGAGACTTCCCAGTCGTCGATCCCAACTACTTTGGTACCAACGTTGACCAATACGTGCATCGAGAGGCTCAGCGCCTGCAATACCGATTGGCTGGGAGTAACACCACTGTTCTGGGAAGAGAGATCCTTGGAGGTGAGGTCATTTCTGAGGGGCAGGATGCTCTTGCAGAAGGGATCACGGACGATGCCCTGAATAATCGTCTTCGCGCGTCAGTCCGGTAAGTTGCACAACGTCGCAAAGTGTTCCTGGTATCTTGCTGCTAATAGTCCATGTCGTGAAAGATCTGCATTTCACCCGTCTGGTACAGCGTCTATGGGCAAGGTTGTGGACAATGACTTGAAAGTGAAGGGAGTCGACAACCTGTTCGTGGTAGACACTTCTGTGTTCCCTGTGCCGATCGCTGCCCACTTGCAGGTTGCGACTTACGCCCTCGCCGAGCAAGCTGCAACCATCATCTCTCAGGCCTAGTAAAATACCAGGAAACTCTTCATAATATCACCTAGCTGAGATTTGGATCTTTCTGGCGAGTTTGTGTTCTCGGGGGGACCTGCGTGCTTGGCGGTAATTGAAAACATTTTCGTCAAATCATGTACTTTCAATGACTGCGGAGAATGAACAATGCGGAATCTTCACAGCCAAACTTTAAACAGAGCCAGCTTCTGAAGCCTTGACAAATGCAAACTTCCAAAGACGCTTTTCACTGAACCGTGCTTAGAAGAGAAATCTTTCGATGCCATGTCGAACATTGTTTCATTACTCCGAGTTCAGGCATCTGCCATCCAACCCGCGTTATCTTACCTTACATATCCATATTCTTGCGGGCGGGCACCTTGCTTGCCGTGGCTTGGGTCGCATCAGGGGAGATCTGGTGGGGTTCGACCCCCGTGGCAGAGCTTCCACAGCGCGCGTCATGCCGGCATTCAGCTGCGCGTCCCCAACAATAACGATTAGGGCGCGAGGTAAGGCGCGTCGGTATCTTCACCTTCTTTCAACGTCATCAATCATCGAACTGTGGACAGAGTCGAACATCAATAATGCCTCCGAAGAAACAGCCGCAGAAACCCCCGCAGGCGCCGTTGATGGCGGAAGGCCTCGACGACGAAATGTTGCAAGACATCTTCCGGTCGGACCAGGACATGTACCCCGCGCCGCTCACCTTGGACCGCCTCCGGAGCTGGACGGACGCAGCACCAGAGCTTGCCTCATGCTTCTGGTTCACCGCCGTCAGAAGCAAGTGGATGTCGTGGCCGTTAGCTGGCACAATCATCGCTCTCCCTGTCCTCTCGTCATTCTGGCGCGATTTGCTCGTGGGCAAGCTCAAGGAGACGGACATTGATCCTGCGACTATGTTTCCCCGTGATAGCGACGGAGGCGCCGAGGTTGGGCTGCATGTATTCCATATCGAGAGGACCAATGATCCCCAGACTGAGATGAGGATGCCTGGGTTCGGAAGGTTCGCGATGAACTCTGTCATCGAGGCTGCGGCGGAGAAAGGGTGGAAGATCATCGGGCAGTCGGGTGAGTTCTGTCGAGAGCATGCGATGGAGGAAAAATGGTGACTGATGTTTGTTGGCAGCACTCACAGCCACAGAGGATGGAAACCGATTCTTCGAAAAGATCGGGTTCGTGCCAACGGGCTATGAAGAATACTGGGTTCAAGAATCCGGGTCATCATCAGGTGTACAACTCGTGACTGTGTCCGCGGATACCGCGTCCGAAACAAAGATCCCAGAGAAAGAAACCATCAAGGGACACGCGACGATGATGGCGACAACAAAACACCTGCTCTCGGCAGATGCTGCTTAGGACCCTTGCCAGCATGTCACTCGGCACATCATTGAAGAACAGCATGGGCAGCGGGCGATCGGAGATTTCAAGAATTCGAGAAGAATCAGTGGATGATCGCCCCAAGTGGATAGCGGAATTGGGACGATGTGGAGGGCGGAAATTGTGGCTTTGAAATCAAGAATACCATCACACAAGTTCACAACTGGATCTGGCCCCTCTCTCAGTGCTCGACTTCTGGAGCAATCATTTGCCCGACACTATCAATTGCCCCGGACCCCGTTTGCAACGCTTGAAAGGCTCATCAAAGGGGTCCAAAGTCAACCTCGGCTCCGTCCCGACCGCCTGGCCAGACTCTCCATGCCTCGGCCGCGGACCTGGTAACCGGGAGCACGGCCGGCGGCTCTAGGAGCTTCGTTCGGAGCCAGAGCACCGAAATTGGCAGCCAGCTCCGGAGGTGTCTGGTGTTCGCTTTGTCATCATTGCTTCATGGCAGAGATTTCTGTGGCCCTCTCAGTGTTCTGAGGCGACACGACGAAATGCTGTCAAGAGCTAGTCAGTGATGGGACGGACTCCTGACTCGGGGCTTCCTGGACAAAGCGGCAATCCCGACTCCGTCAGGACTCAGTTTTGCAGACCAGAGAAGAGCGACGTGGCGGTACATACTACAGAGCGTAGCATTAGGACCTTAACGCCGACCATAACGTTATCAACAAAACAACCCTAAGAAAGAACAGGAACCAAGTCCCCGGTCCTTGGAGGGATCAATTAGCTTCATTGGCCTAGCGACAGACCGCTTACCGTTTCGTGCAGCGGGTAGCCCCGCCACGAGCCGCGGCATCTTGATGTCAGTGACAGTAATGAGGGGCAAAAAATTGGAAGAAAAAAATGTTTGCACATACTATGGTAGACCTGACTTACTAATTATCCACACGGCAAGCGGTCAAGCGATCAGCCAAGCAATCCTTGAGAGCAGCACTCGTTCCCAAACAAGCTGGCAGGATTCCCAGGCTATCCTAGATCGGGGAACCATTTCACGAACTGACAGCCAAGCCTAGATCAGAAGGCGAAACCCATACCCCACCGACAGGACAACCATACGAGTGGATTGTTCGACGTGTGCTATGCCGTTCTTCCATCATGACGTTATGGCTTCTATCGTCTTCTGAACAGCATGGTCCGGCCGCTGGCAACCCCGTGTTTGCCATGAAGGCCAGCATCAAGGGGCCACCTCGTCGGACCCGGCGCGGGGCCGAAGGAGCTTCGTCATGATCTGGAGCAAGTGCTCAAATCCCATTTAAGAAACCTGCTATCCCGTCCCAAGATTGAGTTGACTTATGAAACAGCAGTACAACTTCATCCCATTTCACATTTCTGTCATTCATCTTATAAAATATCACGATACCCAACCCTTTGATACCCCTTTCCTCAGATCGTCAATAACTCATCACAATGGCTCCCGTTTCCAACAAGTGCTTCGTCTTCAAGCAAGTCCCCAAGGGCCTGCCCGTCGCGGGCCAGGACCTCGCCGTCGAGGACCGCCCCATCGACCTCGACCAGCCCCTCAACGGCGGCATCCTGATCAAGGTCCTCTACTCCTCCTTCGACCCCTACATGCGCGGCCGCATGCGCCCCGCCGAGGCCGGCAAGTCTTACATTCCCCCCTTTGAGCAGGGCGCCACCATCGTCTCCTCCATCGTCGCAAAGGTCGAGCGCTCCGACACCCCGCAGTTCGCCGCCGGCGACCTCGTCACCTCCTTCATGGGCCCCAACGCCGAGTACGCCGTCATCCCCGCCAAGTTCACCCAGGGCTTCTTCAAGGTCCCCAACACCCACAACGTCGACCTCCCCCTCTTCGTCGGCGCCCTCGGCATGCCCGGTATGACCGCCTACGAGGGTCTCTACGACATCGGCAAGCCCCAGAAGGGCGAGACCATCTTTGTGTCATCCGCCGCTGGCGCCGTCGGCCAGATTGTCGGACAGCTGGCTAAGGCTGAGGGCGTCAAGGTCATTGGCTCCGTCGGCTCTGACGAGAAGCTCGACTTCATCATCAACGAGCTCGGCTTCGATGGCGGCTTTAACTACAAGAAGGAGTCTCCCCGTGACGCCCTGAAGCGCCTCGCGCCCCAGGGTATTGACATGTACTTTGAGAACGTCGGTGGTGACCACCTCGAGGCCGCTCTGGAGTCTTTCAACCCCAAGGGCCGCATCATCGGCTGCGGTATGATCTCCGACTACAACACTCCTCTCGAGCAGCAGAAGGGTGTCCGTGGACTCTTCCACCTCGTCGCCAAGAAGCTTTCCTTCCAGGGCTTCCTCGTCGACCTGTCCCCCGCCAAGTACAAGCCCTTCCAGGAGAAGGTGCAGCCTCTTATTGCCAAGGGTGACCTGAAGGTCAAGGTTCACGTCACGGAGAACATTGACCAGGCTGCTGAGGGTTTCGTTGGTATGCTTACGGGTCAGAACTTCGGCAAGGCTGTCTTGAAGATTGCGCAGGAGTAATTGGAATATGTGTATCAGACTAGAAACACGTGTATAGTATAATGACAACTGATGATTATGATTTAGTTGCTGTTGAATTGGCCGTCCGAGGAATTCATTTTTGGACATGAAAATTGTTGTGAGCAGAGTTGAAACCTACTGTCCTTCAACAATAAGCTATTACCGCGTTCACAGTTGCGATATTCATCTGCGCATGGGTGTATGTTGGCCCTCCAATATTTCCCCGTGAGAGTCATACGGCAGCCAACAAGGTGCGCCTCCAGGCGGCAAACTGCGAAGGGTTCAAATACAGAATGACCGATTCTACCTCAAACTCCAGCAATTACCATTCAGAGCCAAATCGTCTCAGCTGCTTGTACCGAAAACTCATTTCGTATACGACGTCTCTGGCCAAAGCCTATACCACTAATGCAAACACTAGCAAAGCCGGCCCCGTCAGCCGAGTCAACCATGATATCTTTCCTCAATAACTTCGCCTCTACCTCAGCAATTCAGAATGTGATAGCGACGATGGCAGTATTCCAGGCTTCAGCCAAGCCGTAACGAGAACGATATTACATAAACACAACGCAACACATGCTAAAGGGTTGACACCATATGTTCATTCTTTCCAATCGTAATTAGACTCGAGACATCATCTCCAGTTGAATCCACTCCTTTTAAAGTGCTGTTCAGTCTAAATTCATTGTCATCAATAAACTCGTTCTTCGGAGGAACAATTAGCTCAGCCCATGCCAAGTTGGGTTTTGGTGATACTGTAACTCAGTAGGATGCATGGATATGGGTTTGCATAAGCCCACGTGTTTCCAATCATAATCGCTGATGCATGTGGCTTGACGAGGCCGCTGCAACCCCCATTGGTTTTTGATCACCTCATGATACAACCAACCATGTCTGAATCAGACCTAGGTACCTACCTAAGTCGTGAACTGTATCGGCAACATGAACAGTCTAATCGAAGCTGGTCGTGCAGAGCACTTGCCATTGATACGACTTTTTGTTATGGTAACTTTTCAACATTGGTTAGAAGCTACATGTCTTGCGTGAGGTTGATGATACAATGGAAGAAGCCTCATACGACGAGTGGTGGAATGGTTTCTGACCCTCGCACGTCCTGCATATGATAGGTCTGTGAACGGTCCACAGAACCTGCAGCTGACAATGGTCTCCAACATCATTCTGCATGCAACAAGGATTCTGCCTAAATCGATGTTAGGCTTAGTCGCCCCCCAAATACATGATAAGACAGGAACCCCGCAAATGTTAATCCCATGGATGCCTAAAACATTCTCTTCTCCATCTCCTGCTACAAAGTTTTATCCGTCCGTATCGACATTTTTCATGGCACCAGCCTTCCGCATCAAGTATGGGGTCAAAATGAATAGATGGGCTCCATGCGCGCACGCCTCAGACATGTCACTAAGTCAGAGTGCAATCGACTGTGAAAACTGTCGCTTGCTGCAACACATTGCTGGGGTATACTACAGTGGGGTTTCTTATACAGAATTCTTGAATAGCACTCAAATCAGAAGATTGAGTGCGAGTTGGAAGCCATCTCAAGGTTTGACCAATGTTGTCGTTGAGTGGCTCCAGGCGAGCGAGTCACCAGGCAGGACATGTGACCTCTATGCAATCGTTCCATCCTGGGCATTGAAACGCTTTCTGAATCCATTTCTCAGAGAGGTGGTTGAAGAAAGGCGGGCCTGGTTGGTAGTTCATTGGCCGTTTATAAAGATTCCTCGACGTGAGTTGTGAATATCCGCTTGTTCTCTGGGTTGGCTAACATAATCCTGTCAGTATCAAACAGGCTCTGCTGGGGCACTACTAAGCAAAGCATCATTTTGAGATGGCTTCGGACTAGCTGCGCCAAAACTCGTGGGGATTTGTATGACGAATTTCCAAGAGTCCTGGATGGTACAGTGGCTTCATCGCCTCTGCCCACTCGCCTTCTTGACCTAGATCCCGAAAGCACCCCCAAAGCAACAATGACAAAATCATCTCTAGCACCAAAATCGGGCGTGAGACTGTGTGCTACCCCTAAGGGGTGTAACGGTCGGTACCTGACTTTGAGTCATCGTTGGGGAACTCAACATCATATGAAGCTGACAAAGACCTCTCTGGCCAAACTCTTGAGAGCCATCCCATTTGCATCTTTACCCAAGACGTATCAAGATGCCGTGATTGTCACAAGATCACTTGGATATCGTTACCTTTGGATAGATGCTCTATGCATTGTGCAAGACGACAAACTAAATTGGAGTCGCGAATCACAGAACATGGCTGCCGTTTATAATAACTCGACCTGTACGATTGCTCCACACAATGCACTTGATGATCAATCGGGATTTCTCAATGAGGCCAACACGCACCGACAGAAAGGCCTCGCGACTGCTCACAATACCTCCGACTTTAACACTGAAGTCAGAGACAGCATCTTAAGTAACAGAGGCTGGGTATTCCAAGAGACGATACTGTCAAAACGTATCCTCCATTTCACAGATCAGGAAGTCTTCATGGAAGATGGCTCAGGAGTCAAACCTGCTCACCTTCAGGGATGGCAGTATACTGATTACTCCCCTTGCAGTGATAATAAGTTGACTTTGGGGGATGGATTGGGAGGCGAAGGTCACTGGTACAGAATGGTGGGAAGATTCACATGCTGTACGTTGACATATGAATCAGACCGGCTATACGCCGTTGCTGGTCTTGCAAGACACTTCGGAGATGTTTGCAGGAATGAGAGCTATTCCAACGGCATTTGGGGCACTACAGCCCACATTGGGCTGCTGTGGTTTGTTGATGAAGATACCCCACGCAGAGCGATTGCCGATCACTACGACAACTCCACTTTGTCTTCGCCTTCATGGTCCTGGGGCAGCTGGTCTGGAAAAATTCGTTTTCCGTATCACTTGTCAACCTGCCGGGCTCTTTGTTGGGCTGAGAGCTCACTGTCAGATGGCACCTCTGATGGAAGAGACATGGGGTTTCAACCGAGTGCCGGACTCACTCTTCGAGCTCAATTATATGAGTTATCGGAGGTTCGAGCCGCTCGTAAATACAGGACAGGATGTGGCCTCAACAGCTTTCCCGAGGAGCTCAGAGCGCCATATGGCCTAGGTATCAGTTGGACATCATGGGTAATTCTCGATGGTGAAACATCTGATCAGGTTACGTTCGAGAAGCTGGTCTTGGCTTTGACGGCAGAAAACATTCAAAAAGAAACAATTTTACAAGATATGGATGATAAAGAAGATGTGATGGTGGATAAAATCACAAGGTTGTACTATTTCCTAGTTTTGAGAGAGGCAAAGGACAGATTGGGATCCTATGAACGGGTGGGAATTGGAGCTACGTATGCGAACCTTTCGTGGAAGGATTCGGCGCTGGAAATAATCCATTTAATATAGATGCTGTCAATGTTTTCAGTCTTCCCCTTCCTATTAGACATCTCTCATTGCTTCCAAACGATATGAGTTGTTGCATTGGATAGCTATGAATCCTCCCTTTACTTTACTTATTAACCTGCAGTGAGTCTCTTATCTGGATGCTTATGACCTTGCGGTCGTTTGCGCCTTTGTCCATCTTTCTAGAACTTGCTCCAACATTCATATGCCCACCTGAAATATTGACCATCAGGTGTCTTCAGTTTTATCTCGAAGAATGGCCGTTGCCTTCAGCGCTATAGCTCCGACGAAGTTTGAAGTTTCCGTTTTCGAAGGCTCCCATGGGCCATTATTGGTTTGTTCGCCCTCCGAATCGCAGCTTTCTTCAAGTCTCACTGGTCGTTATCAATCAGCAGCATCCATACCGAAAGATAGTGTATGATCACATAACGAAGATTTCATGACTGACTTGAAGAAACACCAAGTATCGATCAATGTAACTGTGGACAACCTAGCCTATTACGCGGCAGCGAAACCTGATAGTAGAACGCCATTGACCTAGTCTGCCAAAGTTATTGACGACACAGAATGTCGGGATTTCTAATCGTCAAAGATGGCTAGATCGTTGACAGTTGGCCTCACGGGCGTATCAGACACGCGGCGATCTCGCACCCATCTGAGATCGTCAACGCTCCCCGCAAAGAGCCGGTGGTCCTCGTAGAGACACGACCACCTCATGTCATGGATCTCGGGCACATGCTCGATTCTTTTCAACGTCAACGCAAGCGCTGTGCCTGAGTAAAGACCGCCCCAAACATGAGGCGATGGTGAGCGTCCCATGACCGTGTCATGTCCTACACTGCTCTCGGATATTTGAATTGCCCTTTGAAGCAATGTGACTTGCTTTATGGTCTCAGAAAGCAGGCTGTTGATAACGTCCATGTGTTCCTCTTCAATTGAGTCAGCCGACTCTCGACACTCTTCCAGAAACTCTAGGTCTGTCGCTATACCAACCAGCATATGGTGCACTTCACGGGTGTTGTGCCAATAGCCATCTCTAATAACGCATTCTTTGATCCATCTCGCCAAAGAAGTGCAATCAAACACGTGATCGAGAAAGACGATGGGTTTCTGCCGTTTTCCCCAAGTGGTTGCGGCAAGGTGCTTAGGGATGTTGTTTCTTCCGCGTTCGATGAAACCACCCTGTCGATCTGAGGTTTACAGTTAGCGCCCCTTTGTTATGATTCCCAGTGATGCATATGAGGGTACCTTTTCTATAGGTCGGAAGCTGCGGTTCCATAGTAACTTCATCTTCAGGGCTTGTGTCACGCTGGAATACTTCGAATCCGCTCTCTGCATCATCACCAGAGTCGCTCTTCCGTTCCATGTCATCTGCGACATTGTCGCGAAAAGACTGCGGCGCAATTGTGGGCAATGCTGCTTCGGGGTCTACCGTTATTTCGGCAGCCTTCTTACCTCCCGCAGAATATGATACTTGCTTGCGGATCGTATTATTCGCGGCACTTGTAGTTGCGTCATTTCCATTAAGTCTACGGGCTGCAGTGGCGAACGTTTCCGTTTTGTCTGATGTGAACCATTTAGTCCGTGGTCTCTTTGAGACAAGAGTGATCCGTATAAAACCACGAAAGTCTTCATCATCGGAGTCTGAATATTCGTTCTCGCCCAATACCTTGTTGCCACCGTCGCCTGGCCGTTGTCTTCGCTTCGTCGCCCGTGGATCACCAGCTGCACAAATTTCTGGCCTTCCAATCCCGCGTTTTCGCTTTTGCGGTTTGAAAGATGGCTCTCCAAAGCGGATGATAAGGTTGCTGGACGCGGAAGGTATTGCCTGCGACGTAGCAGCAGCAACAGGCGTGATGTTGGTCCGCGCTTCTGCATCATCTTTCTCGTACACTCTCTTGAAGAACATCTTGCAATTTCGACTGGAGAACGTCAGGGCAAAATCCGAAGTTTGATATCAGACCATCGCTACTTACCATTGAGTCTCCCTATCAACCGAGCCCAGGGATACAGTCCGACACCACGGACAGCTCATGCTTGACATTGTCTGGGACCCTGTTTGACTTTCTCTGCAGATAAGACTCATATCAATCTTCAGATATGGCAGGAATGCGCTCTCCCAGTCAATCGAGCGGTCTACCCGTCGATGAGACGCCCTTTCCTGCAAAGAATATCGTTTACCTTTCACCCGGTGGGCGCCTTTCTTGCCTCGGAATCGGGCTGCAAGGATAAAGTCGAAAGCATCCCACGATGTGATTGTCTTAAGATGGATAGGGAAAACTCGGCCTGTAATGTCTTCGAGGATAAAGTGTTCATCATCGAGGGGCCGCTCGAGCCGCGTGAAGACGGCCTTGATTCCACTCAGATCACCCGACAATGATACCATCATCGTCATGAGATCTGAAGTGGATTTTCGAAGTTCTATACCGAGTCCAGCTATGAAGCTCAATTTGGAAAGCATTCTTTGACCAATGGCTCCAAAATACTGTTTCAGCACTTGGCTCGACTTGCGAATGGCAATGGCCGTGCGGTCCTCGTTCTCGGCCACCCGGGTAACTCGAGCTTCATGGTTTCGTTGCAACAGGCGGCTGTCAATCGCTGGAAGTTAGCACCAAGAATTACGACTGCACATCAGCTTTAAGGCTAGTACCCACATAATCGTTATGTCTAGCAGCATACTCAGCGTTGCTGTGTAGCCTCTCATTTCATCCCTAAACTTCATGGCATCCTTCTCCTCAAAGCTCCATTGGATCTTCCGAAAGGCATAACGGAAAATATTTTTCGTCGCCCCAGCCCCAAGACTGCGATCATACTTGCGATTGCGATCACGAAATGCCTCAAGACCCTTCCGAATTTGACTGGTGCTGTTCATCGCAAGTATCCTTAGATCGCGCAGATCTTTGGCAACCCCGTGGTCGTCGTAGATCTTGCTCACCTGCTCTACTGTCCTCTGAAGAATTTCGAGGCTATGCACAACGTCACGGGAATCCTTCGCGGAGCCACGAGAATCGTCAAGTGCCGTGATGATGTCTTTGATCAGTGCTATCACAGCGATAAAATCGCCGACGGCACCAAAGGCAAGAGTAATCTCCATGACGAATGGGATCGAGGAGGCAAACGAAATGGCTGCAATGGTAGAAAGGCTCCTGACTATGAGAGAAAAACAGGGAGGACCATCATGCGTTATTCGATACGAAATGTCCCAGTCTGCCCTGCACAGCCACGTCAGGCTGTGTAGAGCGGCAGGATATCACACCAGGTAAACACGGCGTCGCCATTGGAAGAGAGATGCGGGCGCTTACTCAAACACTCGCAACTGATCATTGATGCCCTATCAGTCTGCCTGCAAATTGCTGAGTGGTGACTGGCTTTTATTGGACCAGCCACCTCCTTTACCTAATCCAGTTGGTACCTTCGCAGCGAACCGGAGCCGGGACAACGTATCAAGTGCATTTATTGTTGACGGCGTAGCTATTTGATGTTTTATAATCAAACATGTCGGCATGTGCGCATTATTACGCGGAGCTCGAGCAGCCACAGTTGATCTCATACCACTCAGTCTTCGACACGTGTGTGTTGAGTCTTTTCCTACCCTAAGAAACAATCTCAGCTGGCTGGACAAAGAACGGCCCGTGTGGGCTAGTGACTATCCCCGAACTTTGAGAGCAAATAGAACATAGAAGCACATGTAATTATCACTAATATTGTCGCTGATATTATGGCAGCCTCTGCTGCCATCGTCGCCTCTCGCCGCCGTCGTTGCACATCACTTTCCGCCCAGACAGCCAAAAACGGCCGGCCAAATGGCAAAGTTCTCTGTGTTACGGAATTGAATGATGCTTTCTACATTGCTATGGTCATTGGATTGCTGAAACTCGTCGCGTCCAACGCGTCTGATACGGTACTAGCGACGTCTTCAATGCCCTACACCGGCATGAGTTGCTTGCAAATCATTCTTCACAGTCATTTAATATCTCAATGGCGTCATCACCATCGTGATTTACGTTACCAGTCATAAGCTTGGCTTAAATATGACCTTGGAGACTCGAGCTTCGTCAAATAACTCATACTCAGCCGCTGCTTCTGATAGTGGCATGCGGGTGCTAGTCAAGAACCTTCCCGCAGTCAGTGATCGCTTCAACGATGAGGCCAGACAGTTGAGTCATGCAGGACTCAACCCAAAGACTTTTGCTTCTTTTCCAGTACTTCTAACCCTGTGTCGCGGACCGAGCAACGTAGTTCTCTGACTGGGCTGCCCCCAAAACGAACCATTGAGCGCGTCTTGTAGTTTCCCATTGAGAAAGTCACTTCCGTCAGGTTGTGGACAGTAAAATGGCACGTATCCTCTCCAGTCATGGCTTGAAGTCAGCTGTTCAACGTTCCGGCCGAGGTTACTAACAGAAAGCATCTCGTCAAAGCATTCCTTGGATCCCATAGTCGCAGATGATTGTTCGAGACCAGTCTTTGTACACGGTGTATCCTTATGAGTGTGCAGCAACTATGTTTGCTTGCGTGTTCCTATGTTTGATCGATTCGGTCCCGGCTGCTCACTCAGGACGTGTTCGGCAGTGTTCCATGGGCAATTTGCATTGTTCGAAGGCGAGATTTGATGTAAAACGCAACGGTTATTCATAATTGAATCCTGCGAGGTAGCTGCGCACGCATCGACCCGGTGGCTATGTTCTCTTCCGCCGGCGTTCGTCCCAGGCGTCTGGCTGGTTGAAATCCAGTCGACAGTGTGAACAGCCCTAATGCTCTTCAGAGATTGCATCTGAGTCACAGGACGGACTTCCATTCTAATCACATCAAGTAGGCTCATTAACTGCCAGGCACACCCGGAACTATTTACCGCTATACGTTTTGGCCTCATCATAAGCAAGCTTTGTTATATTAGAAGATGGTCATGTCTGATTAAGAAACATGGCTCGCTCGGCGTTCAGTCGCTGATCCAAATCAGAATTCATATTGCGTAATCAGAGAGCGGACAGAGCTAAGCATGTTGACTGCCAATTTTCGGAGTGAGGAGAACTTGCAGGAAATATCGGAGTTCGTTGGAGACTTGACCACAACACACCGTCCACCTATCGTAAGCCATGACGGAGGTTCAGTTTGTCCGCCTTACAGCGCTCTTCCCATTTAAAAACATGGCAACGGAGATATCTTGACTTCATGAGCTCATAGAGCTCCCAATTTGTCATATTTGTTGCCTGCCAAGCTTCTGTTTCCGTCCCTGGAGAAGGGCTGCCATGCCATATGCGGGACTTGGGCTGGCTATGGGAGGAACTTATAATCTTATTGGAACAATTCTGTATTATGTCTCTTTCCTCGCTGGAGTCTTGTATTTTTGCGGCAGACACGAAATGACGGAATCTTTTTCATTTATTCACAGCACAATCGACGTTCCCAAAAAGGCGTTTCGGCCACCTTCATGGGGCCTGCGGGGCCCGTTATGTCACAGCTAGCTTTCCGAAGACCCTAACCTCCTTGGATCAAAGAGTTTCTGTGCAGGAAGTGGACGGGAAGCGTGTGATTCCGAACCCATATGGATCAAGCC
This sequence comes from Colletotrichum sp. SAR 10_99, assembly GCA_028654355.1. Classification (NCBI taxonomy): domain Eukaryota; kingdom Fungi; phylum Ascomycota; class Sordariomycetes; order Glomerellales; family Glomerellaceae; genus Colletotrichum; species Colletotrichum sp. SAR 10_99. Next base: position 122,821 of record JAQIUT010000013.1, read on the forward strand.
CGTCAAAGGTTACGCCGACGGGTTTCCAATCAATCCACATTTCTATCTCAGGACGCTTGAAAGATCGCTTTGTGTCAACGCACAGAATCTCCCAAGAAGTATACTGATCCATGAACAAGTAACCCTACGCCAATTCCCTATACAATTTCCAATACCTCCGGAACATGAATTCGAGATTTTGGACTTTCCCGGGCTCCACGCCGAAAGGTGGGTCTCCGGAGACCGTTGCGGGTCTCGGTGGATACCGGATATCGGCGGATGTCGGATTGCTTATCTAATCGGCAGCCGACCATGATTTAGGAAGGAAGCCCGCATGAACCGGCAACACGCCCAACTGCAGTCATCTGAAGCACACCCATTGACCGAGAACCCTAGATCGGTTCTTATCCATCTTTACTCGACGTCTATTTCAACCAGAAGCCATTCAAAGAACGCAATCCCAACTTTGAAACCAACCGCTCAGCGTGTGGCAAAATTGAGTTCAATATTCGCGGCAGGCAGCAGCGTCAGTTGATAAGCCACGTGACTTTGTCATCCCATGTATGTTTGTTGTCTCTTTGATCCTTCACCGAAACTTGCCAAAATATCATATACTAAAGATTACGAGTTGTTTTTAACGCATTTCTCAAGCTTCGGACTCTGGTGCCCCAAGTATCTGGAAATTGGCTTGGGAACACGTCTCCAGAATCCACACATGCCCCCGCCTTCGCTTCTCAAGATCAGGTCATTCTCAACACGGACCTTGTCAACCACTACGTCAAGATGACTGCACTCCTTGACCTCCCAGCCGAGATCCTGATCCAGATCGTCAGTCTGCTCTGCCCCCACTGTATTGTCATAAGCCGAAACTTGGGACAATGCACCTGCCAGGAAGAGCGGCCCAAAGATGGCAAGCGGTTCACCGCATCGGACCTCCTCCGTCTGGACTTGGCGAGACTATCGCGAACCTGCCGCGCTCTTCGAGACATTGCACAACCAGTGCTCTATCACAGCCCGAAGCCTGTTGTCGGCTATGAGCTTCTACTCGCGCGCACCCTCGCCAAACGACGTGACCTCGCCTTCCACGTCAAGGAGCTCCACCTCGGGAGATGGAGCGTCTACGAAAAAGACGTGACGCCAGAGCTACAGGACCTTTTCAACGGGATCATCGTTGAAGTAGGCGTTCCTCCAAGTCTTTTGGGAGAGACAAGTCAGGAATGGCCCAAAGATTGGTTCCTGAATGGCGCCGAGAACAAGAATCCCTACGTGGGCTTCATCCCAGACATCACCAAAGGTAGCGATGCTAGCGAGTTCTTCAACAACCGTGTGCGCGTTGTCGATGCACTGATGGTCACCCTCGTATCTAACGTTGAGCACATCCACCTGCTCCCGCTTTCCGTTCCCAGCTTCCCGTTCTGCGCTCCGGGCTCTCTGCCGCGATTGACAGACCTCACATTTCAGGTGTCAAACCAGGGAGAAGGTAGCAGCATCGACTGTGTAAAGGGCATTCTTGATGCCGCGCCGGCGTTGGAGCGGATCCGGGGTCTTGGTATCAACGGCATGTCCACGGCGGTGACGCATCCGAACCTGAAAAGCCTCGATCTCAACAACAGCGCACTTGGCGCAACACACCTCCAAGCCATCATGCATGGGTTCCCAAAATTGGAGGTGTTCGGGTACGAGGTCGACACGCACATTGACGTCGGAAGCCCTGACGCGCGCGACGCCATCCCAAGAGAGATTGGCGAAGCCCTACTCATCCGCAAAGACACTCTCAAGGACGTGGATCTCGACCTGGCCCGCTCGTCGATGTACAGACACAACTCGCGACTATCACCCGAAGACGCGATGCCCAGCCTGAATGAGATGGAGATGCTGGAGGAGCTCGCGATTGACCGGGAGGCCATCTTTGTGACGAGAGACATGATGCCCGAGGCGTTGTGGGTTCAGATTGACGAGGATGGGATCGGGAACATGGTCGAGGGCGGGGAAGTTGACAATGAGATTGACGAGATGCTGCAAGCTCTGATGGACCCCGACGACAGAAGGAGGAAAAAGGACTTGATCGTTGACTTTTTGCCGCCGTCGATTCGGTCCTTCAAGCTGTACGATCGGCACGGGAAGCTCTTCCCGGACTTGATCAAACTTGCAACGGAGACGCCCGAGAAATTTCCCAACTTGAAGAAAGTCAGGTTCTGGGGCTTCAACGAGGACCAACGTATGGCTTTGAGGGGATCATTCAGAAGGGCTGGAGTGAAGTGCTTTCATGGAGGGTACTTGTAATAATACTCAGCAGCAAAGAAAATGTATGAGGACGTGTTCTCCATGAAGCTGGATCAAAACCAATTGCCGCGAGGCAACGCTGCAACGTAAAAGGCTGGAACGACCTGACAGATAAGAATACCTCGGGGCTTTTCTTGGTAGTCGTGAATAGCAGTTTCGACGTTGCAGATCTCGTCATTGCTTCATGCCCGTGCCTTGTTCTTGAAACATGGAATACCTGCCTGTTGTGAGCTTTTGTCATACTCCTTGATAACGCGGACTTTAATAATACTTGTAGAAGAAGCTAGTTTAACACACCTGATAAACAAGGAGAAAATAATGTAGTAATTGAAGTTGGAACTTACATGAGTTTTCTTTACGTTATTGATCCAATGCGGACTCACCAACGCGACTGAACAACATTTCATCGTTACTACAATAATTAAGTGAGAATTAGCATCGTTATGATAGCCATAAAATCCGGCACACAATGCTTGTTAGTGTATTCACATGTCTTCTGACGCCATAGGGACTGCGGAAAATGAAGCTGGTAATAGTCGAGGGAACTTGTACTTTCTAGGTCACCCACTGAGATGTTTTCATAATGGATGATGGGTTTGGAGCATAGCTGAGAAAGTTGTGCCGTTGAATGATGTGAACACAGCAAACCACGCGATTCGACGCACAACCTCTCAACTGGTTTGTGGCGTGATCAAGGTTGCGCGCCCTCAACCGTAATACCTCGCAGGTTGAAGAGCTAGATTGTTCCGAGCGACACACCAAGCCGTTGCACAGGAATCAAACATGCCACACCGACATGAGAATCTCATTTGAGATTTCTTTTTCGCAGGCAATTGAATCACAAGCTTCACTTAGTGATTGCTTACTTCATCAATCCGTACTAGCATCACCTTGTAGTGTTGAGCTAGTGATGCACGACACCGAGACATCCGGCAAGGGACCCTCAACAAACACGTTCATCTCATCGGAACACACTCCGTCACGGGCACAGCCACCAGCCGTATACAACACGGCAGAACTACGGCAAAAGAAAAGCACAATGAATCATCGCTGAGATTGCCATGTCTCCAAATCCCAACACAAGCTGAGACACACGAGGGACCGACCGGTAGTCACACGCGGACCGGCCCAGGCCCGCCCCGAGAGGGTTGGTTGGCATCTATGGAGCCAAGCAATCAAATCGATCGAGACCACCACCACACCACCCAAAAGAATTTAAGAAATGAGGCGAAGTGCGGATCATTCAAGATAGAAATAAAAGCTTATTTCACAACCCTCCATCGAGCCATTCATCGTGCCCGTATTCGCAACATCCGCCCATCTGTGAAGCCAGCCAGCCACGAGACGACGTAACCACATCCGCTGAGCCACCCATCGCGAAACACAAGCGGCCGCCTTGACCACACCCAGCCCGTGGTTTGTTACTGATTTGCCCACCCTCCATTTCAGCCCTACCTGCCCGGTTTGTTCAACATTACATGAGTGCTTGCATCTGACATGTCAAAAATTGCCAATAAAACTGGGGGGAGGACGAGGACTGGGATGCTGAAAAGGCGGGAAAAGGGCCAGGCCCGGCAGTAAGACGGGGATCAAAACACCACCGCCAGAGCGCCACAATGACGCAAAGTCCACGGAACACACGCGTTGCCAAAGGAGGGCAACACCGTCGAAACAGCGAAGGCGGCACCAAGGCCCCCGACCGGCGAAAGTGCAAACGCGACCGATGAAATGTAACCCTCACCGCCGGCCATCGGTTCGCCTCCCTTTTGGCTGTGGCCGCAAACTGACATACACGAGCGAAAGCTGGCTGCTGCACCCCCAAAGTGACTCACACGCCACATAGCCAGCCCCCCCCTCCTCTCTTCTCTTCCCGGAGTCCGTCCTGGCCGATTTCTGACGAAGAGGTCGGGGGAGGAATTGCAGTGAGTCCATGTGCCAAAGAGATTGCCCAACCCCTTAGCTGATGATGGGCTGGCATTAGCTCCAGCGCCGGACGGTCCTTTCCAATGGTCTGGTGATTTGCTTGTAAGGTCCGCTCGGAACTACCGGACGTCACTCCGTAGGTACCGAACGTCACGAGAGATTAGAAAGCAATCCGGTTTGCGGCTCCGTCAGATCTTGCTTTTTTTACGCTGATCATTGTAAACACATGCTGATTTAAAATAATCCAAGATCCCCATCACCTGTTTACTGTCCTGCTCTTCTGTTTCCCAGGATGCACACCGTGATACCCAGTTCGGCCTTCATTGATACCCGCGCTTCTTCTACCCATCCCACCTCTCCCGACTGACACCGCTCTCACATAACCTTCCTTCCCCTCCCCTTGACTCCCTTACAAATCAAATCACACCACTAGACAGACCGCCCGCAATGTCAGCAGCAGCAGAAACGATCGCGCCAGCGCCAGCGCAACCGCCCACCGCTGATGTCGCCGACACGCCCCGGAGCAGCTCGACATCGTCCGATGACGTCTCGACCCTGAAGCCCGCCGCCCAGACATCGTGGAAAAAGAACAAGAACGGCCTGCAACACGCGGCAATCAATCGCACCGCATCCCCAAAACGCTCAAAAACGTTCTGGAAGTCGTTCAAGTACCTGCTCGACCTCACGCCGAAGCAGGTGGACGACTTCATGGCGTCCTACGTCATCTACAGCCTCGACTGGGCCGACGAGCGCCAGATGATCGAGACCCTGGGCCCGGACTACCGCCAGAAGGTCGGCGATTGCTTACAGTCGTACTACGGCGTGCTGAACCACCTGTGCGCGCTCGGCGACGTGGAGAAGATGTACATCCCGCCGCTGATGGACAAGAAAGCCTCCGTGCTGGACAACCAGATGCTGTACGAGGAGTCGATCGCCCGAGACATTGGCCTCAAGCCTGGCGACAAGGTTCTTGACCTCGGCTGCGGCAGAGGCCGCGTCGCGGCGCACATGGCCGTCGTCAGCGGCGCCAAGGTAACCGGCCTCAACATCGACCCCAACCAAGTCGCGCAGGCGAAGGAGTTCAACGAGCAGGTGGGCCTGGAGAACAGCTTCACGATTCAGGACATGAACGAGCTGCCTCTCCCGTTTGAGGACAATACTTTCGATGCGTTCTACCAGATCCAGGCGCTGAGCCTGTGCAAGGACCTGCCGCGGCTGTTCGCCGAGCTGCGCCGCGTGTTGAAGCCCGGCGCCAAGATCTCGCTGCTGGACTGGGTTAGCCTGCCGGCGTACGACCCCACCAACGCCGAGCACGCGGAGCTGATGCGGCGGACGAAGCCCCTCATCGGCGCGGTGGGGACGCCGACCCCGCAGACTTTCGAGAAGGCACTGACGGATGCCGGTTTCACGGTGCTCCGCTCGGACAACGCGAGTATTGACGGCGTGCAGGCGCCGCTCATTGACAAGGCGGACGTGTACTTCCGGAGTCTGCGGCAGGTCATCCTGGGGCTGGTCAAGGTGAGGCTGCTGCCGCCGCATTTCAAGACGCTCATCAACCGGCTGTGTCTGGATGGGCAGGCGTTTGTAAAGATGGATACCATGAGGCTTGTGTCAACAAGCTATCGCATTATTGCGCAGAAGAATTAGACGGCCTTTTCATGATGGAGCATGCTAGTTGTTATGAGACTTTCGAGTTCGTTGGAGATATGCATCCGCTGTTGCACGGCGAGAGCATCTTTGGGCGCTTTTGGTAGGATACCTCGGGTTTACTACGTTATTCCAGTTTTAGAGCACGATGTAAACAGGCATCACCGGAAATATCATAATGAATAATTTCAAGAAGGGATATTTGCAAATAACTGTGCTACGGATTCAGGACTCCTGTAGCTGCTGTTTCACGGCTGGGGAATATTTCGCCGGTTTTCCTCAGCTGGAAAGTCAATTAGCATTCGGTAAAGTCGACACGTACCGCAGGCATGCTTAAGCAGCGACTTAGGAAAGAAAGCTTGCTGATGTTCTCATTTGGATTTATCTTTACGATGCCCTAGGTCCATGCGAGTCAGTAGACAATTGACAGTTAACTCGGTCCAATCAGTATCACGAGTAACATGAGAAGCTCACTCCTCTACAATATGACACAGAAAGCGTCTTGAACTATGACCTACATTTGCGGGAACTTTAGTGAGGACCACGACCCTTTCATGACTCATAATACTGATTTCAACACCAAACCCGATAAGAATTATCTTCCTTGGAACAAATTCAGTTGGCAGCAAGCAATTCATAGTTCTTCTCTTCTTTCTCCTGGTGAGGAGCTGCGCTGGCTGTTCATCACAAAATTATTATAGATGCATAATGAGGAAAGGCGAGGAACTTTGTTCTCCTGAGCACTTTCAATTCATGTTGCTATAAGAGCTAGTATGGGCTATAGTTATGGATGCTATCGGCACCTAAGATGTCTTTGGAGCTCGTCTTTAAGTGCGACGGTGTGGTATTAAACTCAGCTCTGCGTATTTTGGAAAATTAACAACAGATGAAAGGGCGAGCTTCATTTCCGGGGTGTCGCAGTGCTCAATAGTCATTGTCGCTGGGCATAGTTACTTAGCCGTGAGCTGTGTTCGTAGAAGTGTTCAGAGCTCAACAGCTACCTTAAGAAAAGGTCGATCTCTGTTGTCAAGCTGCCTTGTGGGGATGCCAGCTGTACCGACACAAAATTGGGATTCTTTAGTCTCATCGTGTACTGCTCTAAATAGACGCTCAGTCTACAAATAAATGCTCCCCTACAATGTACCCTTGGCAAACTTCTATCACAAGCAGAGGCTTTGGCCTGAGAGCTGCCGTTCGTTGACAGGGAATGCAAATAGATGCCAGGGTTAAGGTAATGCCACAGCACCAGCCTCATGTAGTCTTGTGCACGTTCATTTCCAAAGACATTTCATGTTCCCCCTTAGAAGACCGTTTCGACGCTACATATCTGCAGCTTACTCGCGACAACTTAACACCAACACTTACCCATCGCTAGTCACTAGATTGCCTACGGCCTGTGTCTCTTATCGAACCATAGTGGGTTCGCAGACACTGCAGCCAAGACCACACGGCATGTGGCCGCAACGATAGAAGCGATCACTCTAATTCAGCCCGCCTGACAGGGTCCAGCTCCCCAGGAGCATGTTGCATCGATCTAGAACCACGGTGTCGGGGCGAACGCGTCGGGGGTCATGTGTCGCCGACGCCTCCTCAAGAAGGTACATGATATGATAAGATTGATAAGATGAAAAAGTCCGGAGCTCATAACTCAGCCTCCTCAACCCCTTCTCTCCTTTTCTATGAAAAAAGGAGTTCGGAGAAAGGGTCGATTCATTTCGGCTGTACCGTTTGACAGGTCACGCTGCGCCAGGATTGACGCCATATTTAGTAAGACCTGGGTCCACCGTGAACTCGGACTGCGAACGTGGCCTTCAGCCCTCTTGTTCGGCGATCGAGCCGGTCGGTCATGAAGAGCCGAAGCCGTGTGGGCTTTTAAGAAGTGCTGCAGAAGGAAGTGCGAAATTGCTTCGAGAATGATGCGAAGCTTGGAAGAGCTAAGCTGGCCCCCGGCTCCGGAGACCGGACGGGATGCAATGCCAGCTGGGAAAAGCACGATCCCTGCAGTGAGTCGTGGCTTGGCTTTTTTTTTTCTTCTCAAAAGCGCGGATCAATCCGCCGCGGCCGTTGAATTTTGTGCGGGAATCGCTTTTCGGTTTGTGGTCCCCCGGGCGCTAGCTACCCCCCATCGGATGCAACAGTGTGGCGACCCGAGGAATAGAAATTCAAATCATGAACAATCGGGGCCCGGTATCCAATTCCCTCGCCACTCTCCGGTTCACTGTGAGAAGAATTGTGCATCTCTGCGGCATCTGGGTGAGACTGGTGAAGGAGCCGGCAATGCAACATAAGCTCCAGTCCAGACGGGCCTTAGCTCTTGTGCAACCATTCAATCCCTCCCCTACCGAGCCCGGTTTAGGAAGTTGGAATTAGCGAGGGGGCAACGGGGGTAAGGACCAGTTGTGGAGGGGGGCAGATCGATTCTTGTAGTCATGACAGAAGAGGGCTTGCGTTGTCCGTACGTAAACAACGGGGTAGGCCAGCCACAAGCCGATCCCTGTGAGCGTGTTTTCCTAGCTCCGCGCGACCGTCACTTTTTAGTTTGCTATCTTTGCTATCAGATCCCAACCGAGGGAAGAACATCAACAGAGGGGGAGGGGGGCCGCTCCGATCCGAGCCTCCTCCTGACCAAAGACAACTCGACAAGCAAGCCAACAGTTCTTCTCGTCCTCGGTATCCCACATCCACATCCTCGCGTTCATGGAGCAGCATGCGGCCCAGGGTTTACGCATTGTCAAGGGAACATGGCTGCGCAACGCCGAGGCATGGGTTCCGCATAGAAAGCCCACCAACGCCAAATTAAACGGGCTAGCGACATTTGCTAGCGTCATATCTAATCAATCAGATCATCTTATCTGATCACACCCTTCACCACATGCTCGCTCATGACTGGCCAAAGCCCCCCTTGTCCGGCCCATTCCCAAGTGCTCCATTGCAAAATTCTTCCACCTCTGCAGCGGAGAAGGGTACGCAGTAAGGAAAAAAGGGACACCAAAAAGACACCCTGATCGTCGTGCTGCTGGTAGTGGTGCCCCAATGCCACCTCCCAGAAAGAAAAAAACATAGTAGAAGAGGAGAGAGGCGCACAGCAAAAGGACCGGCGTGTCCATATGTACGCTTCTCTTTTGGGCACCCATATCCGCAGCAGGCCAAGCACCGGAATCGGCCACCACATCGCTCGCTTCTTCCCTGAGCTGCAGTCCCTCTTTGGTTCGCATGTGCCCTTGTCAAGCCGGTTGATTTTTTTCTCCACGCGAGGAAAGGGAACGAAGGCGCAAAAAGTGCCAAGAGGGAAAAAGAGAGACGCCGGCTCATCTTGCCATTCCGAACCTTTTCAAGGTTGCCTTCTTCACTCTTTCCAACCTCTTTTCACTCTTTTCCTCTCTCTTCTTCCCCTCCCCTCCCCCTCCCTCTTTGCCGCTGCCCTGGTGCTGGAATCGTCCGACGGACCCCCCAGCAAGAGAGGATAAGATCTGATCTGATAAGGAATCCTACAGACAGACCGACCCAACATGGCGGTAGCTGAGAAGCAGGAGCCGCCCCCCGAGCAGACCGCTCCCTCGGTCGAGGAGCCCAAGACGGTCGAGGAGCCCAAGAAGCTGACGGAGGCAGAGATGCCGGTTAGTCTTTCCCAACCGCTGCGGTTGTTTTCGCTGTTTTGAGTTGAGCTGCATGCAATTGAGCTTTTGACTGCGTGCTGTGGTCGGCCCGTGCCGCAATCTCTCAACACCAAAAAAAAGATCTTATCGGGCGGCATCATCGCCGCAGCATCATGTCTCATGACGCAGCTCCAACTTCAAAACTCAAACACAACAGCCCTCATTCTCATCAACTCATACGTGACTAACAAATCAATGCGCAGTGGCACAAACAAATATTCGTCTACTTCCGCCTGCTCTTCGCCGCCGATCCGACATGGCTCGACGTCTTCCTCATCATCTTCGCGTCCCTTACCGCCATCGCGGCGGGCGTGCCGTTCCCCCTCATGGGCGTCCTCTTCGGCCAGCTCGTTGACAACATGAACTCCGCCACCTGCGCCGCCAAGGACGGCGTCGACGCCTTCGCCTACGAGTCCGCCATCAACGACAAGGTCGTCAAGACCGTCGCCGTCGGCTGCGCCGCCCTCATCGTCATCTACAGCTACATCCTCGCCTGGAGCATCATCAGCCAGCGCCTCGCCCAGCGCATGCGCACAAAGTACGTGTCTTCGCTGCTCAAGCAGCCGCCGTCCTTCTTCGACAAGCGTGCCGCCGCCGGTGAGGTCTCGAGCAGGCTGCACGGCGACATCACCGCCATCCAGTCCGGCACCTCCGAGAAGGTCGGCATCATTCTGGCGTCGCTGAGCTTCTTCGTCACCGTCTTTGTTATCGCCTTCACGAAGCAGCCCAAGCTCGCCGGCATGTTGGTGTCCATGTTCCCGGCCTTCTTGCTGTCGTCCTTCCTTGGGGGCAGCTACATCACAAAGTACTCCGGCATCATGACCCAGGCCGCGGCCTCTGCGTCCTCGATCGCGTCCGAGGCGCTCTCGCACGTGTCCGTTGTCCAGGCTTTCGGCGCCGGCCCGCGTCTCGAGGCCAAGTTCGCCGACCACATGATTGACGCCCGCAAGGCCGGTATCAAGAAGGCCTCCGTCGCCGCCGTGCAGGCCGGTCTTCTCTACTTCATCGCCTACGCCGGCAACGCCCTTGCTTTCTGGCAGGGTTCGATCAAAATCGCCGACTCCGTGGCTGGTCGCGGCAATGGTGCCACCGTTGGTGAGATCTACGCCGTTGTCTACCTTCTCGTTGACGGTAAGTCACTATTTCCCCCGAACATGCCGTATGAATGGCGGCAATACTCCTCTCGGTGTGTGTGGGCATTGTGCTAATTGCTCATCTCGTTTCTAGCCTGCATCATGCTTGGCTCCATCGCCCCTATCCTCCCCGTCCTCGGCGGAGCCGCAGCCGCGTACAAGCGTCTCATGGAGGACATTGAGGCTCCCTCGGAGATCGACGGCACCTCGGACGAAGGCAAGATCCTCCCCCTGAACGACCCCAAGGGCATCGCCCTGCAGAACGTCACCTTCGAGTACCCCTCACGCCCCGGCCAGCCCGTCCTCCGCAACGTCAGCGTCGACTTCCCCGCCGGCAAGTACACGGCCGTCGTCGGTCTCTCCGGCAGCGGAAAGTCCACCATCGCGGCGCTCATCGCCCGTCTCCAGGACCCTAACGAGGGCGCGATCCTCCTCAACGGCACCGACATCCGCGAGCTCAACGTCCGCAGCCTCCGCAGCTTCATCAGCTTCGTCCAGCAGGAGCCTTCCCTCCTCGACCGCTCCATCTTGGAAAACATTGCCCTCGGTCTCATCAACTCGCCACAGGAGGCTCACCAACACCTCAAGCCCTTCCTCAACGGACACCAGCTCGCTGAGATTGCCTCCAAGGGTAAGGATGCGCTCACTTCCATCGACGGCTATGGACCCGAAGTCCGCGAGATTGTGCAACTGGTCCGCCAGGCCGCCGAGCAGGCCGATGCCGCCACCTTCATCAACCGCCTTGACGACGGCTACGGCACCATGGCCGGCCCCAGCGGTTCTCTCGTCTCTGGTGGCCAACGCCAGCGCATCGCCCTCGCCCGTGCCTTGATTCGTGACCCCAAGATCCTCGTCCTCGACGAGGCCACCTCCGCCCTTGACTCTGCCAGTGAGAAGCGCATCCAGCGCGCCGTCGAGCAGGCCGCCACCGAGAACCGCACCATCGTCTCCATCGCCCATCGTCTTTCCACCATCCGCAACGCGGACAACATCGTCGTCATGGAAGCCGGCGAGGTCGTCGAGCAGGGCAGCTACACTGAGCTCATGGCCCGCGAGGACGGCGCCTTCGCGCGCATGGCTAGACTTCAGACTCTCGGTACGACTGACCGCGCCCCCAGCGCCGGCTCTGTTTCTGGCGACTCCCTGGACGCTTCCACCCTCAAGACCGACCATGTCATCAACGAGAAGGCCGAGGTTGACGCCGACGAGCCCACCGAGAAGGCCGCCCTCAAGAAGGAGAAGAGCAGCAGCGAGGGCGAAGAGGAGAAGAAGGAGGACGACGCCGGCGTCGGCGAGCCCAAGCCCTACAGCGCCGTCATCAAGGGCCTTGCCCACCTCGTCAAGCCCTCGTACGCCTGGTTGATCGTCGCTATGATTGCCGCCACCATCGTCGGATGCACATTCACCGGATCTGGTCTCATCTTCGGTTTCACCGTCGGCGCTCTGAACCCCTGTGCCAGCACCTACGACCGCATCCTCTCCATGGGCCGCTTCTTCTCCGGTCTCCTCTTCGGCCTTGCCTGCATCGAGTTCTTCGCCAACTTCTTCGCCTGGTCCTGCTTCGGTGTCGTCGCCGAGAAGCTCCTCTACTCCGTCCGCGTCCTGTCCTTCCGCTCTCTCATGGACCAGGACGTCCAGTGGCACCAGTCTGAAGGCCGCAGCCCCTCTGGTCTTCTCACCATCATCACCAAGGACAGCGCCGCCATCGGTGGCTTCTCCGGCTCGACCATCGGTACCGTCTTCGCCATTTGCGTGAACGTTCTCGTTGCCGTCATCCTGTCCCACATCATCGCCTGGAAGATCGCCATCGTCTGCCTGGTCACGATCCCCATCCTTCTCGGATCTGGCTTCATGCAACTGCGCATGCTGGCCCGCTACGAGGAGCGCCACTCCGCCGCCTTCTCGACCGCCACCTCCGTCGCTACCGAGGCCGTCCAGTCCATCAAGACCGTCGCCGCTCTCTCCCTCGAGAAGGAGGTGATGAGCTCCTATAACCGCCTGCTCCTCCCGCCCCAGAAGCAAATGGTGCGCGCCTCCGCCACCACCAACATCTTCCTGGCCATCTCCAACGTCACCGGCACCTTCGTCAACGCTCTCGCCAACTGGTGGGGATCCCAGCTCATCATGAAGGGCGAATACACCCAGACGCAGTTCCTCATCATCCTCGTCGCCATGCTCATCAGCGCCCAGCTCTGGGGCACCATGTTCGCCCTCGCCCCCGAGTTCTCCCGCGCCCGCAGCGCCATCTCCCGCATCATGAACGTTATCAACCTCGGCAAGAACGACGACCTCTCCAAGACCGGATCTCAGCCCAAGCAGGTCCTCGGCGACCCCAACACCCAGGCCGACCCCGAGGCCACCGGCGAGTCCAAGGCCAAGCTTCCGCGTCCCAATGCCGGCGGCGTTAAGGTCACCTTCAAGAACGTCTCCTTCTCCTACCCCTCGCGCCCGGACGTCAACATCCTCGACAACGTCTCCCTCACCCTCCAGCCCGGCACCTTCTGCGGCCTCGTCGGCCCCTCCGGCGCCGGAAAGTCCACCATCATGAACCTCGTCCAGCGCCTCTACTTCCCGACGGCCGGCAGCGTCCTCATCGACGGCCACGACATCGCCAACCTGCCCACCTCCTTCCGTGACACCGTCGCCATTGTCCCCCAGGACCCGACCCTTTTCGACGGCAGCGTCCGCTTCAACGTCAACCTCGGTTCCGCGCCCGACACCGACGCCACGCAGGAGGAAATCGAGGAGGCCTGCAAGCTCGCCAACATCCACGACGTCATCATGGCCCTGCCCGACGGCTACGACACCGAGTGCGGACCCTCCGCGTCCCGTCTGTCCGGCGGTCAGAGGCAGCGCCTCGCCATCGCGCGCGCGCTCGTCCGTAAGCCGCGTCTTCTCCTGCTCGACGAGTCCACCAGTGCTCTCGATGCCGCATCCGAGGCGGCCCTCCAGGAGGGTCTCGAGCGCGCGTCGCGGGGCACGACGGTGTTGGCTATTACTCACCGTCTGCACACTGTACAGAAGGCCGATGTGATCTTCCTCGTGGAGGGCGGCCAGATTGTGGACAGTGGAAAGCACCAGGAGCTGATGGACAGGAGGGAGAGCTACAGAATCAACGCGATGCAGCAGATGTTGCAGTAGAGCAGCAGCATGGGTTGAGAGAAATGACTGTTGAGAGTTTCGATTCGTTAATTGGGAAAGTGGGAGAGAAAAGCAAACGCAACATCACATTGCATGGGACATCTGCATGGGACACCCGGAAGGAAAGGGGGTGGTTCTGATCAAAATTGCGTTTTTTGTATAACTCATAATACCTCAACAGCATTGTTCTTGTTTCGATAGTTTCAGCGGCATATAGAAATCTGATTTGAAATGAATTTTGAAGGGCTTGTCTTAAGTGATTCAAGTATTACTCGCATCGACCAACAACGACATTAATAATCTAAACCATATTAAAAGCGTCTACAGTACCTCTTGATGACAAGGTTGACACTTAACCTTCTTTCCCCCTCTGTACTTTTCATCCATAAAAGCCATCAACTCATAGCGGCCTCGGAATCCTCTGTCTTCATCGCCCCTCACAAACGTGATTAACAGATTGCTTCTGACTTTGCTCATCGCCAGCAAGGCATCCATGTCGATCCTCTCGTCCTCCCCCTTGGTGATCGTCACCCTCTTGAGCTTCGGCGCCCACGAAGGGTTCTCGCGCACCTCGTCGAACCAGGCGCCCGTCGCCCTGAGACAGTTGGTCGTGAAGATCTCGAGACGCGTGAGGCTCGGGCAGTGCCGACAAAAGGCGGGAAACGCAGCGTCCCCGGTTTTCGTGGCGTAGGGGAGCTTGAAGGCGCGCAGCGCCGGGCAGGCCTTTGCGAGCCTGATGAGGTCGGCGTCGTCGACGTCCGTGTAGCCGTCATACGGCTCCCTGTAAGGGTCCATGAAGACGAGCTCGATGCTCCAGAGTTTCTGGCAGAGGTTGGGGAACTTGGTGACGAGGGTGTCGATGTGTCCTCTGGCTTCGAGTTAGCGAGGATTCGTTTGGGTGTACATTTGGAGTTTAGAGTGGAGGCACAGGTCATGATGTGCAAGGTTGGTGTCAGAGGGGGGAGAAACGTACTTTGTGAATTCATATCCAAACCCAAACACTAACTCCCTCGTAGCTGTACCGACCTGGGCTTCGAGGTCGCATTGAAAGATGTACGAGTTTCCTCCGCTATCGCCGTGGAACATGGCAACCTTCTCGCCCTTTTGAGTGAAGCTTTTTGGCGGTCGCTGGAACGAGCCACCCCGCGGCTTCGTCTTAGAGCTGGATCATCCACATCTTCGTCTTCTGATGATGGCGACGACGAAGTCGCCGCTGGGTCTGGGTTCTTCGGTACAACCTTCGCCGCGCGGGCCAGGGCCTCTTCCTTGTCGATCTTGACGAAGCCGAAGGCCGACAGGGGTCCCCCGAGCTTCGATGGTGTGGATTTCTTTGTGCGGACTGGCGGCATGGTTGTACGCTTTTTGCTTTACGAATTATTTTGCGACACAGAGGCACAAGGAGGACTGATGGGAGATCCGTAGGATTAAATTGTTTCTGTGCTGGGTGCGCAACGAGTGGGTGTCCATTTCAGGGGGCAGGGGTAACGCGCGACGACGCGTCAACTAAATTGATTAGATCGCGTGCGGTTTTCAGGCTTTGTCCGTTCAGCAGCTTTGATTGTCTTTCGATATTGTTTGCCAGGCGTAACGTCAGCCACGTCTGGGCAAGCGTAGCCTCATTTGCGGTTTTGGACCCCAGCCGTTTGCTTTTTTGCTTCTAATGGTAGCGCTTCCAGGGCTAGCTGGGGACGCCGTTGGAAACGAACACAAGTTAATAAGCCTCCACGAACAGGGTGGTCCTCCGTACAACCAATAGTTCTCCATTGCAAACATATTCCATGTACAAAAAGAGGGGGAGAAGGGTGCTTTCTTCTTCAGCTTACCACTCTCTCGGAAGGCCCTATTCGGGCAAACTTATGACTGGCGATGAGCATCCCGGCGCCTACATGTCGTGTAACCTGCCGTGCCGAGAGCTTGGCGGGCAGTTGGGAGAATCGTCGGATACCGTCGACATGATGCAGCCTCCATGGTTACATTGTTATCAGTTAGCTTCTCGCAGGCTGCGCAACTCATGATACTCATTTTACTTCATTCATGATTGTCATGTTAATTTGGCGCAACTGTCATTCAACCGAAAACCGAATCATCTTCCACACCACGCGCCATAATAATCTCTCGCTGTTCCCCAGATGATCTTATCTCCATACCGCGTAAGGTTATCCGGGATGCTTGCCGTACTCTTCCGCATCGCTGCGCTTTTGGCCACAGCTCACGCCGCGACGCCGATGCTCCCCGGTGTCTGGGCCGGCTGGGGCGGGAGCATCCACAATCAGCGGATGGCGGGGCCGGACGCCGTTGTTGCCCAGAAGAACGTCGGCGCCCTGATCAAGACTTGCGAGCAGAGATACGAACCCGCCGGCGTCAGCGCCTCGCCGCTCGTTGTCGATGGGATCGCTTACTATCCGACCTGGACCGGTCTTCTTGTCGCCTTGGACTACAAACCATGTCATGTGCAGTGGACAGCCAACATCACCCAGATAATTCTCGACTTCGCGCCTCTGACTGATATCCAACGAGCATCGGGCGTCAATCCCGTCTCTCGCAGCTCGCCTGTGACGGATGGCGATCACCTCTTTATCGGAACCCTCGCGCATGCTCTTGTGCTTGTCATCGACAGGGAGACGGGTTCTCTGGTGAGCCACCTGCAGATTGATGACCACCCGGTCGCCATGATCACACAGTCTCCGACTTGGTATGCAGGCCAATTACTTGTCGGAGCCTCATCGTTCGAAGTGATCAGTGCTTCACTGGCCAACTACAAATGTTGCGACCACGTGGGCAGCATGAACTCAGTTGCTCTCGAGGACGGTATTCTAAAACTACAATGGAAAACCATGATGATGACGCAACCTGAGAATTTTACAGGTGACCCGTTCTCCGGCGCCTCTGTCTGGGGATCCAGCCCCGTCGTCGACACAATTCGCAACTGTGTCTACATCGCCACCGGCAACACGCATTCCGTCCCTGACGAAGTTGCCGCATGCCAGCTCGCCTCCAATCAAAATGGCACCGTTTTACCCGACCCATGTTTACCCCCTGATATCTACCAAGAGTCCGTCCTCGCTCTAGACCTGGCAGCCGGCAACATCAAATGGGTACGGCAACTCGGGGTCCTGGATGCGTGGAACTTGGTATGTGTGCTCAATCCGCGCGGCGCCCAGTGTCCGCCGGTGGTGGGCTTCGACTCGGATTTCGGCATGGGGCCAACTCTGGTCCCCGGAGCTAGCGCCAAGGCGCCCAATGGCAAAGACTTGATCGTCATTGGACAAAAGAATGGCAACCTTTATGGCATAAACGCCGAGTCTGGAGAGGTGCTATGGTTGACCAAGGCAAGTCCCGCGGGTCTCGAGGGCGGTTTGAGCTGGGGCATTGCTGC
Source organism: Colletotrichum sp. SAR 10_99 (assembly GCA_028654355.1). Taxonomy (NCBI): domain Eukaryota; kingdom Fungi; phylum Ascomycota; class Sordariomycetes; order Glomerellales; family Glomerellaceae; genus Colletotrichum; species Colletotrichum sp. SAR 10_99. Next base: position 139,959 of record JAQIUT010000013.1, read on the forward strand.
GGACGATGTTGCGGTTTATTTCACCGCCATCAACAATGCTCGCACGCCATACGCCCTCGTCAACGGCCAGATTGTTCAGAATGCCGCTTTTGGCGCAGCAGCTCTTGCGGACGGCAAGATCCTATGGCAGACGGCGTCGCCTAATGACACGGCCAGCATGATCGCCCCAACGGTTGTCAATGATGTATTGGTAACAGGCTCAACGGGCAGGACGGGAGAGAACGGGTTTCCTCAAGGGTCCGGGTCAATATTGCTTTTGGAGAAGTCGACGGGGGAAGTTCTGAGGGAGGAGAAGTTGGCCGACTTCTTCAAGGGCGGCATCGCTGTTGTGCAGGACTATCTCATGTTTGGTGCGGGGTACTGGAGTGGACTGCAGCCACCCTTTGCCGGCGGGTTTGAAGTGTGGAGGGTTAAATAAGAACTGGATTGATTAGTTTGCAAAGTTTTCTTGGAAGACTCAGTTTCGTGACAGGCCTATTGGATATGCACTAGTAGCACTACAATCTGTTGTTGCCACGAAGTCTGGGAATGGATGCTGGTCGACATTAATTCCCCCCTGACCTTCAGCAATCGTTTTACATCCCAAGCTAGTGTATCGAGCTGTCGACAAATCGTTACTGGCAGGCTGGCGAGGCTCTCTGAACACTGGAAACTTCACGGAAACACTGTTATGCAGAACCAGTCCTTCCCGGCATTGTATGTTATCGGCAGCTTTCTGTGTACATGAAGAACCACAAAAAGTACCAGGCACCCCCGTTGTGTAATCCTTTGACCCGATTCTCCCCACTTGCGGTTACCCCATGGGGAGGAAGTACAAAAAGGGGGATGTTTCTCGCCGCCGGGTTGCGTTCCGTCAGGCATTAGAAGCCGCTTAAGGGCCGCAGTTCGGGTCCTACATCAAGAGTTAGGGCTGAAAAGGCGTCGACAGCCTGTGACTGGCTGGTACTTACTCCAGGGCAGCTTCCTCCAGGAGAAGGACCAGAAGAAGCCTCTCTAGCTTCGACTCCGTCCGCGGCCTGATTCTTGGTTAGTACTTACGAGGTATGCTTGGTCAACGAAGTTCACTTACGGCCTTGTTAGGCACCGCAGCGGCGAGCGTAGCGAAAAGAAAGATGGCGATCGTCTTGATTTGCATGGTTACTGTGTTGATTGGGTTGAATGGGTTAATGGGACAAAGAACCCTAGCCTAAGGGGGAACTGCTCTCAGCTTAAATACTTTCTACCCAGGCCGCGTCTCGCTTTCAACCGAACCTCTCTGTTCAGCCTAAGACGAGCAAACTTTCTGTCACAGTTGCCGATCACTTAGTTGGGTTTGAATAGTGTGGAGCATGGAGTTGTCGGTTTACCGGTCCAAATCGAAGACCTATAGTCCGCCAAAGTCCGGAACTCTCCGGGCACGCCGAGATACAGAAACACCGGCCTCCTACAATGCGCCTTGTATGATTGCGCCTCCTTTGTCTCTCAGGTTTGCAAATCCGCAATACAGGTCTCACACAACATGGGTGGTCCTTGGTGTATGGGACAGAGCGTCTGTCTACATGTAGGTTCCATGCGGCCCTGCGTGTAGACATAGTAATATCCACAACGTCTTGATGTCATGTCTGCTGATATGTGACATCCGATTTAGCCGCAGCCGCTGATCAGTTCCCATCTATGGTTTTGGGATACAGTAGTTAGAGCGAAAGAAAAGGAACGGTTCAAGCTTTATTGGATAGAAACCAGAGAGTATCCCATCGGCTGCAACGAGACACCGGAAATCAATGTGTAGAGTAGAGGAAATGCATTCAGAAAGGCTACGCGCTTTGGACAATAACATTGAATGTACAGATATGTTCAACTCTGAAATTGGAGAAACCCGGGCTCATGTGGGTAAGTGTCTGCAGCGTTGCGCAGCAGCCGATGGGATAGTTTCGCGAATAGTAATCGATGTCCTCAGAAGTTGCCGAAGTTCCAAACTCAAATGTAGCCGTTTATGATTTGTTATTATCAGGTTTTAAACGAGTCCATGGCTCAATTCGTGGCCTAGTGGATACGTGGCTCTCGCACTCAATTGAAGTCCGAGACCGAGCGACGGGTCACCCAGCGTGACTGAATCGTGCGCAACGTCCATTTGTATTGATCTCAACCAGAATGAAATTGATCTGACAAGCAGGAAGTTGGATGCCATAAGTATGTAGACAACCTACTTCAGATACGGGCGGCATTGTTATTGTCCCAGACGCTTGCGAAGAACACCAGCCAGCAATGTCCCAGCCTATCGGCGGACCGAAGAGTCATCATGGCATCCGCAACAAGCAGACCCAAGTCGGCGAACAGAGTTGAAGGAGCTTCGTTAAAAGCTAGCTGGTTGACAGTCACATCATCTTTGATTATAGTTGCATCCATCGCGATCTCAATCTTGTTTCAGCAAACGAAGCCCAGCATACAATCAGCGCCTCTGTTAACCACCATTGTGTCTTATGATCCCCTGATTATTCATATTGAGAACTTCTTAACGTTAAGTGAGGTGCAGCACCTTCTGAGTCTTGCGTGAGTACCCTATACACCTCGAGGACCCAATCCCGTTCTCTACCACCTCAAATGCTCTTTAAAACTGCTGTTGCTGACACGGATCCTCGATGCAGGCAAGAACGATACCAACCTTCAACTGTCATTGACGACGAGACCGGAAGGCACGATAGACTAGCGTCTGGTCGTCGGAGCTCGACAGCTATGTTGCCACGAGGCAACGCCGTCGTGCAGTCCGTGATAACGCGCTCGGCACGTTTCCAAGGATTTGTCTCGGAAGACCAGTTTGAGCAGATACAAGCTACCCGCTACCTCGAAGGTGGCGAGTACGTTCCACACTACGATACTCTCTCCACTCGTCGGCCTTTGGATCAGGAAGGAGAAGAAGGGGCCGTGAAGAACACTACAAGTCGTTTCGAGAGACTGACTACCATATTCGCCTTTCTCGATGACAGTTGTGGGGCTCACTGCGGCACGCAGTTCCCTCGCATTGCCATTGACTGGGACTCCGAGGACAAGAGGTGGTGCGAGATAGTTGACTGTCAGGCGAGGACACTTACGTTCCGACCACGAGCAGGAAGTGCCGTGTTCTGGAAGAACCTGCATGATGATGGCTCGCTTCACGAGGACACTCTTCATGCTGGCTTGCCCGTCCAGAAAGGCAGTAAAATTGGACTCAATATTTGGATGAGAGAGAAGCTATTATGAAACGGCCTGATTGGCCTATAGCATATCAATCGCGGGTGGACTATAGTACATGTACATATGATAAACACTAACCTCAGTTTCCTCCGACGTTTTCTCAACTATCAAATCCGATTTATGCTGAAAGAAAGATGTCGATCTAGTTGAGTAATATGCAGTAGGCTTAAACCCCATACTCGCGTGTCCAATGGTCTACTGGAAGTTTGTGGCATTGGCAGACGCCATCTCCATCTACTACAGTGAGCTATTTAGTTTAGTCACTCTCCTGATAGCGACTAAGTCTTATGACTAGGCTATCTGCATGTACAGCCAAAGCCCGTAATATCGAATCAACGTCAAGATACTGAGTGTTGAATCAATATTAAATGCTGGTCATTTCTGTGCGTAAGCAAGGCTGCTTACTGAAAATGAAGTTATATATGGTAAAAATGATTATCCGTACTGGGTAACATGCACGCAATGCTACTTGAACAGCTGCTGAACTCCCTAATACCTCAGAAGATGGCGATGGCATTTGGCGGAGAGCCAACTAAGCATGGAGCGTTCAGAGGGGCAGATGTGAGCATGAAGGAATACCTTCCAGTCTTCTTGCAGTGCGCCGCGAGGCGGCTCAGATCCCACAACTCACCAATGGGCATACCGAAGAAACTCAAAAAGTAGCAATGCAAAACTTGTCCACAGTATCAGTAACTTTCACTTAAACAGCATGAAAAAGCGGAACTTACCCAGACCCGAAATACCAGCGACGCTGCCATCAGGATGCACAGGCGGGAACGCCTCGAAAGAATTCGAGTCTGCAACGGCAGCAGAGAAATGCTTATTCCAGAACCACTTGGCCGTCTCTTCGCAGCCATGGACACCAGACATGGCTGCGATCTTCGATGCGCCGCCCATATCCTCCGGTTTGATGCTATCGATGAATTCCGTGGAGCCGAGCCTGATGAGGAAGATATCTCCATGCTTGAACTCGACACCATAATGCGCGGCGACTGCCTCGATGTCCTGGACGGTGATGCGGTTGCCGCCAAAAGGGTGATACGGAATCCCCTTCTCCTCTGCATACGAGACGTAGTCGATCAAGACGCCGCGGCCAACCACGCCGCCTCGGGTATGCCAGTGGTCGATGGTGGGCATCTTGTTCTCCGCCGTGGACTTGGCGGACATGTCTTCTTGAGTTGGATTGAAACCATTGTAGGCAAGGCCGGTCGGCTGGTGGTGCCAGTGGACGAGACTATCCCACTGGCTGCTGTTTTGCGTGTTGAACTCCAATTCGTCGTCCCAGCCGATGGCGTCGCACAGCTTGGATGACCGGAGGGTGTGGACTTTGTGAACGAGCTTCTTGCGCCCTGGGATCTCGGACTTTGACAAGCCATCCAAGGACCAGCTAGACTGTTGTTAGAATGACCGCGAGTCGTCGATAAATGAGGCGGATGCTTACTTCAGAGAAATAGACACTCCGTCGCGGACCTCCGCCCCGGCTGCTTTGATGACCTCTGGCGTGAGCAGGTTCAACGTGCCGTAGATATCCTTCTCTCCATTTTTGTCAAAAATGCCCCACGCACAGCCCTTTGGCATGCCCTCGACTGGTGGCAGATCGTCATAGTCGGGGAGATTGAGTGTAGAGCCCATGATGACCTACGTGATTGGTTCTGGTCGGAGACAAAGTGCAAAACAGTAAGAAGACGCAGCAGCAGGCCAGCAGGGGACACGAACATCAGCTTGTCCAAGCAGCCCGCTGGAACACTTTTGTACTATCCCGCCAAGTGACGAGTCAAACTTAGAAATTCCAATGACTTCTTTGGTTGATGCAAGTCCATGATATGGGCCCCCCTCACTGGCCTGTTGTTCCTTGAGGGGTAGCGTCGCTGCGGTCTGCAGGGATCAAAGCGCTGGACCGGGGGTTCATCTGTTGATACGTGCAGAAACACGGTGATTTTGACGTAGCTATTTGTCCGAGGGCGCATTTGTTCTTCCGTGCCGCATCAAGAATCTCCCGGTGGTCATTTGTAGCGTGTTGATAAGGATTTGCCTTCAGAAATTGCCTTGAAGCGACCCGACTGGCTTTACCTGTGGTACAGCGAAGAGTGGACACTGATTCAGCAGGCTTGGGGAAGCATTTGGGATTGACTTCAGCTTGCTCAGGGGCTGTTCGTGGCTGTGTTATCGATAACGTGCCAAGTTTCTCAAGCTCCTATTTCCATTGCACCTCGTCTTCAGCTATTATCCAAACATGTCATTCGCCATTCTCATTCCATTAGAATATTGCTGCGGAACGGCGATGAAATGGAACGCCTTCAGCCACCCGAGTGCGGCGTTGACGCGCCCGCTGCCCATCTCCGCGCGGTAACGGCTTCAGGGACTGAATCAAGCTTAATCTTGGCTCAGCCCATCCCCCGGGAACCTTTTCAATTAACCTTTGCCTAGCTCGACGGCACGTGGAGATGACAGCTCGTATGTGTGTGAACACGTAGGATGCTCCCATCGGCATTGACTTCATGTCATCCGGACACATTGTATTAGCGGAGTTTGAGTCCAGCGGAGATGCTGTGCAGCGGTCTGTCGGTCGATCCCGCCCTCAACGCATGGAGCCGGCCCCCCTCCAGAGACTCTAGGAATTGGCTCCTTGTTCCTCGGTTTCGCTTTCGTAGAATCGAATGAACCACTCGCATTGTCGCTTTCAATGCGAGCTTCAACACGCGTAACAAAAGCTGCGACCAGCCGTCGCCCAGGACAAACGGCAAGGATCCGCGATGCAGGAGCCGTGTAGGCGTATTCTTTTGGCCATTCTAGACGAACCGGTTGACAATCACGGAGGGGCAAAAGCAACGTCCCCCTCACTACTCCAAGACGGCTCCCCACGCTAATTCGTCGCGCGGAGTCGGTAGTTGCAGGGTTCTGCATGGGCTCAACCACGCGGAGGTTATCCCACAGGCTGGGCAAACTTTGGACGACACGACAATTTCTCCAAAACACCTGCAATGCGATCCAGTGCAACGGGAAGCAGGCCGACCGAGGTGGCTAGCGCCTAACGCCCACCGGCACATCTAAGACCAGGCGACTCTCTTCTCTCTCGCCCTTTACCGCTAGACTGGTCAAACATCGTGGCCTCCACATCGCTTGTGATGCTGCAGCTCGAATGCGACGAACGAATACGAATACGTTTCCACTGTCGATCCCAAGGGGTTCTTCATTGGTTTTTTTGTACTGTCCACCAAGCCAACGCTCTGCCGGGCTCATGATTCATTCCGAGTTGCTCCACAGTCATGCCCACTGTTGAGTGACAATGAGCGGCCGGCCGAGTCTCTGCCAGGTCGCTGACCGTGGCTCCTCCGAGCTCGAGACCCTGAGAGACACCGGACGAGACCCGCCCATGCATGAACCGCCATGAAGACCGTTTGAGGTGGGATGCCGCTTGGACGCGCTTTCATCATGATCGCATATATGTAGATCTCAAACCCGATCGTTGACAGACATGCTCCTCCCTCATCTCATCCGAAAACCACAACCGTTGAATCTCCTAAAACCCCACAACTCTCTCGGGTCGTAGGAATACTTCACCGAGCAGCCCCATCGCCATGTCCGCACCTCCAGTCCCCGCCGGCGCGACCCCTGCCGGGGCCGCCGCCGTCGACTTCATGGCCCTCAATAAGAAGTACACCGAAGAGAAGGAGAAACGCCTCCGCGCCGACGGCAACGGCCAGTACGTCGAGCTCGAGAAGGACGAGCGCTTCCACAAGCTCGCCGAGGACCCATGGGTCGACCACGCCAAGCTCAACGCGCAACCGCCCAACCTCAAGGACGGCGACGAGGTCAAGGTCGTTATCCTCGGCGCAGGCTTCGGCGGCCTGCTGTACGCGATCCGCTTCATCCAGGCCGGTTTGCGGGCGGAGGATATCCGCCTTGTCGACGTGGCCGGCGGGTTCGGTGGCACGTGGTACTGGAACCGCTACCCGGGCCTCATGTGCGACATTGAGAGCTACACGTACATGCCGCTACTCGAGGAGACTGGGTACGTCCCGAAGCACAGGTACTCGTACGGCCCGGAGCTGATGGCGCACGCCGAGCGGATGGCCGAGATGTGGAACCTCACGGACAAGGGTGTGTTCCGGTCGCAGATTAGGAGTTACGAGTGGGACGACGAGGCGAAGAGGTGGGATGTGGTGGTTGAGCAGGGCCGCGGGCCCGGCGAGGAGCCCGTCACGATGAAGGTCCGCTCGCAATTTGTGGTGTTGGCTAATGGTGTGCTGAACCACCCCAAGTTGGCGAAGAATCTGGAGGCGTTTGAGGGTGACATGTTCCACACGGCGAGATGGAACTACGGTGTCACCGGCGGACTGGGCACAGCGCCCGAGAACCCGCAACTCACCGGTCTGGAAGGTAAGCGAGTTGGAATCATTGGCACGGGTGCGACGGCTGTTCAGGTCGTGCCGCAGCTCGCCAAGTGGGCGAAGGAGCTTTACGTTTTCCAGAGGACGCCTTCGGCTGTTGATGAGAGAGGGCAGAGGCCCACCGATCCGGAGGAGTTCAAGACGAAGATCGCAACTGGGAGAGGTTGGCAACGCAAGCGCACCGAGAACTTCAATGAGTGGATTACTGGAGGCGAGCCGGGAGAGAACCTTGTGAACGACGGCTGGACGACGTTGAAGGCGTACAAGGCCATTATCGGCGGACCCCACGATGCTCCGCTGAAGATGGAGGACATTCCTGGGCACCTTGGCAACCTGATGGCTCTCGACACGCCCAGATCTGAGAGACTTAGACAGCGTGTGGAGTCAATCGTTGAGGACAAGAAGACGGCCGAGGGCCTGAAGGCGTGGTACCCGGGCTGGTGCAAGCGCCCGACATTCCACGACGACTATCTCCCGGCTTTCAACCTTCCTCACGTTCACCTAGTTGACACGGAGGGTAAAGGTGTAGACCACGCGACCAAAGACGGCCTCGTAGTCGGAGGAACAGAGTACCCCCTGGACGTCATCGTCCTCAGCACAGGATACAGACCGCCCGGTGAGAACATGGCCGAGCCGTCGTCGCAGTCCAACATGACCATCAAGGGCCGCGGCGGCCAGCTCATCTCGGAGAAGTGGCTCACCAAGGGCCCGAGCACGCTGCACGGCGTCCTCACCAACGGCTTCCCGAACCTCTTCCTCACGGGCCCGATGCAGATGGGCGCGTCGTCAAACTTTGCCTACGTGACGGACATTGCGGCGCAGCACTCGGCGTACATCTTGGGCGAGGCGATGAGGCGGGCCGGCAAGAGTACGGACAAGGTGGTGATTGAGAGCACAGTGGAGGGCGAGGAGGGCTACGCTGCGAAGATCATGATGCACGCGGCGTGGTTCGCTGGAATCGCGACCTGCACGCCGTCGTACATCACCAACGAGGGCGAGCAGACCAAGGCGGAGGACCAGATGAAGAAGATGAGGGGCGCGCCGTTCCCCACGGGCATGAACAACTATACCAAGTTCCTGGAGGAGTGGCGTGCTGAAGGGTCGCTGAAGGGAGTTGATATCACTGCATAGCGTTGGAGCATCTCGAGAGATTAGTTCAGTGAATTTGAAGTAAGAAACAAGCGATATTTGGGACGGTCTTCGTCGTGCGAGGCCCTTGGCTAACGACTGCAGCAGACGAGCCGAACTGTGATCTTGCCTTTCCAACAAAAGCTTGATGGCGTTGAAAATCTCACATATCCACATTCTAATGACTTTAGAGCTCTACTAAAGTGAAATCGACCAAAATTCCCCCATCAAAAGATCTTGTCCAGTATCTTCTCACCCCCATCCAAGCGATCGGCTTCTTTCCTGAGAGCATCTGCCCTGAACCTTCGGAACGCAGTCTCGATCCTCGCTCGAGCCTCAGGGTCCTTGCTAATACTTCGAGCAGCGGAAGCGGTACCCGAGACGAAGCCGAGCTCGCCGCCCAGGAACAGACTCCCAAGCCCTAGCAGCGAATAAGCCGCGATGTCACCCGCTTTAGTCGGGGCCATCTTGTCTGTGACATCCGGGATAGGCTCTGCGCACTCGTTAGCATGGTATTCACAACTTTTACATGCGTGCATGCTTTGACAAACCTGTTCTTCCACTTGCAAACTGCACATGGGTGGGCTTCTCAGTGGCCCGGAACGCCGCAAACATGTCCGCCCGCGCCCGTCTCAGCCGGAAGGCAAGGAAGAATCCCAGCCCCAAACCAACGACGGACCCGATCGTGGCGTGGGTGCTGACTCTGGCAGCTGCACTTTTGAGGAGGTCACGGTCTGAGTCTTTGAGGTCGTGTTCAAGATGCTTCTCGGCCAGGGCGGCGAGGTCGTCTGAGGAGGGCGACTTGCGGAATGCAGCGAGGGAATCGCGAGACATGGTTGCAAATTGCTCTTTTGGGGGATTCGGGTGTTCGGGTTAGAAGAAGAAGATTTCAAAGTCAACAGTGAGATATACTGCATGTGGTGAGAGTTACTGAGATGTTCAGAGTCAAATATCGACAGTTCAGACGGCGTCTGGAATGTCATCGACAGGGGCAGCCAAGCTTTGGGTTTGGTTCGTCTTAGCGCGTGATGACGTCCTGCATACGTGATTGAACGTACACCGGAATGTGCGGAGAAAGTTCTGGATACCGGAATAGCTTCTTCAAACATCCACCACGCGATTCTTCCTTCATCTCTTCTGATAGAATTCAAGCTGGTGTCCCTGGCACCCAAGCTACTGTAACTTAATTAGGCGTCGACACCATCCGCCTGCAAATGCTCGCTCACCAGTCCGTTTACTGGGCCTTTGCGCTGTAGCGTCCCTCTGTGCACGCGAGCGCCAGCGCCATAAGATAGACTTCTTCCAACTCTCATGCTCACGCGAGCTCATCTGAGACTACTCGCCAACATGAGGAACAACTGTGCAAGATATGGCTCTCGAGAGAAAGACTTGCCCTTCAAGCCTAAACTCACAACGTTGCGCGCGACAGAGGAACACACCGCGGGGTCGCACGATGATTCTGTTAGTGCGCGGGACAGCTCAGACTTTGCGCGGTCCATAGTCTCCGCTTTTGGGTTCTCCATCATCAGTCATTGGAAGGGTGGCCGAGTTGGTTATGGCGCCAGGTTAAGGTCAGCTTAACATCTGTTTCCTGGTGGGGCAACCCGCGCGAGTTCGAGTCTCGTCCCTTTCATCTTTTGCATTTTTGCCGTTCAATTGGTCTTCTCTTGGTGTCATTTTTTGACATTATACAAGGGAAATTTTGTTCCTTTCGCATACCTTATTCAACTTAAAGCCAATAGCTGTAGTGAAGTGTCAAGTGTCTTACAAGCAGAAAGTTGCTTAGTTACTTTTATCATCAAAGTTTAAGCATTTTCGACAATCTATCTTGCAGCATACCCCCGCTATGTCTTACCCCGGTGATCCCCCAGATCGTACCCGAGTGTAACGAGCCGTTGCAGACCTTTTCTTGGCCTCACCTATGAGATGAGACTGTTTTTAAATGTTGTCATTGGCCCTGCAATTAGGTTTTTACATTTTCAGTGCCATACTTATTTTAAGGTAGTGCTTTAAGACACAGCTCACCTTCGTCACACAGTAGGCCATTCTTGAAGAGAAGGCCGCTGATCGATGTTGTGATTTGATGGTTTCCTTCATCTCAACCATTGTAGTCAGGTCCTGATCCTAGTAGACACAAAATTCTTGCCATCATCTCTCCTGGTCATCAAATATAGCGGATGGGGATGATTTCATCCCCTATTAGAACGCAGCCGTCGAATGATTGCGCTGGTACTGCTGCAGTTGGTCGTCGATCACCAACGCACCGCCAATCACTAGGTTGGAACATACTCTGGTTTACAAGGAGGGCGGGCAGTAGTTGATCGAATGATCAGATCTACGGAACGCATAACTTTCCTTAACGGCAACTTCACAGTTAACCCTCGGCCGGGTATTGTCATTGCCGCCGAAAAGACTCCGGAGTACATTCTCAATCTTCGAGAAGTAAGACGGAGGAATTTTAGCGGATACCCGCTCTACACAGGCGCTTTCGGCCACTGTATTAGTGCGGTAAGGCTCCACCGCTTCGACAAAACAAGCTTCTTGTTCCGCCGCGACATGAGGGTCTCAATCTAACTCTAAACGAGAATAGGCGGGAACATTGTCTGCTCAGCGTTAGGTTCCCGTTTACTGCTTCAAAAGTTCCCCCAAAAGACCGCTGGACAGGGATGTCTCTGGCATCTTCAGGCGGTTGGTCCCTGCTGGTTCTCCGTCGTCTGACACGCAGCCAACACGTAACCATGCGTGTCCCAAGTGCTTGGTTTGCAGCAGGATGAACCGCTTTCCTCACGTTCGGGTCTCGGCACGAATCACTGCTGATCTGCTTTCTAGCAGGTAGTTCGACCGCAAAGCCTCAGGTCACACAGCGGATGCTAGCCGTCTCAGCGCTAACGTAAGCCGTTTTTGACCTTCCTATCTGAGCTTACTATGTATTCTTCCATCTCATTCCCATTGCTATCTATCGTGTGTCCTGGGATTAGTTGTCGATAGTGAGCGGCCTCTTTCTCCGACAGAACTCAAACGGCAACAATCGCCTGAGACATGCGGAATAGTCCATAGTTGTGAGATATCCATACTGGACAATTCCAGCACAAACTGAGTCATTTGGCCTCGTAACTATCTTCGCGTTTTGCGTTGCCGTACCGGCATCACTGCCTATCTCCGCGCGTAAGATTACGCCAGTCTCTTGGAAGTTGGAACATGCGCCGCTAACCTGCACCAAGGTGTCCCCTGCTGCCATCTCATGTGAATCGTTAAATGTTCGACCAAGTTCGTCTGGTCTGACAGCATCCTGCTGCAGCTTGACGTTTCCCATCACCAATCCCACCGGCAGCAGCGATGGACAACTTCACCTCCATCGCCGACTGTGAAGGGTCGTTCAGCCCCGCTGCATCGGTTTGCAGCGACCGGTTCGACTTCACGCTGCTCTTTGAACAATCGCTCCTCAACATCGGCCCGTCCGCCGCCCTGCTCTTGGCGCTCCCGCTCCGGCTGCAACAGCTGCTCCGCCAGCGCCGAAAGGTGCTCCGCCATCCCCTCAACGCCGCCAAGATCGTGACGTGCGTCACTTTTGGTGTGATTCAGATTGCGCTGGTGTCGCTCTGGGCTCAGGCGCCGTTCGCCAACCGCGTCTCGGTCGCTGCGGCAGTCCTCGGGGTGCTAGATGCACTCGCGCTCGGCGTGCTTAGCCATACCGAGCACGTTCGATCGATCCGCCCTTCGACAATCATCTGCGTTTACCTCGTCTTCTCCCTGGCATTCGATGCCGTGCAATGCCGCACGCTATGGCTTCTTCCCGGATTGCAGAAACTGGCGGCAGTCTTCACAGCCTCACTGACGGTGAAGCTGGCCATGTTCATGCTAGAGGTCCAAGGGAAGCGTAGGTTCCTCATTGCTGCGCTGCGCAACCTTAGCCCTGAGACGACGAGCGGCATCATCGGTCGCGGTTTCTTTTGGTGGCTCAACGGGTTGATGACGCGGGGATTCAAGGCGACTCTTTCACCTGCTGCACTTTACGATATCGATGACGGTCTGAGATCTGAGGAGCTTCTCCTGCGACTGCTCCAGCAGTGGGATCAGCGCAAGGGAAAGGGCAAGTATGCACTAATCAAGGCGCTCTTCAGCTCGACCAAGAAAGCTTGCATCGCCACGGCGTTCCCGAGACTGCTTCTCATTGGTTTCAAATTTGCGCAGCCGTTCCTGATCAACAGAATCATCACCTACGTCGACGGCGACAAGGGATCCGACCCCAAGTCTGTGGCTTATGGACTCATCACAGCCACCGCAATGATTTATCTTGGCACAGCTGTACGTAAAATGCTCGTTCTAAGGTGGAAATCCATGTGCTTATGATTTGCAACTAGATTGTGAATGGATTCTATCAACATAAACTATACCGATTCATCACCATGGTTCGAGGGTCTCTCGCATCCTTTGTCCTTTCGAAGAATCTCGATGCCAACGCGGCTGCAGCTGAGGACTCATCCGCTGCCCTGACGTTGGTTAGCGCCGACGTGCGGAACATCTGCAGGTCCTTTGAGACACTCCATGAGGTCTGGGCGAATCCTGTAGAGATCGGCATTGCTATTTGGCTGTTGCAGAGACAGCTTGGACTTGGAAGCGTAGGCCCGGCCATCACTATCATAGGTAAGGAGCTATGGCAATTACGAATTCTGAGAAATACTGATTGTGTACAGTGTGCACCGTTGGTATGAGTAAACTTGGACAACTGATGCCGCCGGCGATGAAGCTATGGAGCGAGAACATCCAGACCCGTATCACTGTGACTTCAGAGGTCCTCGGCTCTATCAAGGAGACCAAAATGCTAGGCATGACGGAATTCCTTCAGAAGGTCATCCAGGATCTCAGAATCACTGAGCTAGTCATGGCCAAGAAGTACCGTGCCATGATTACCTACATGAATGTCCTAGGTGAGATATCGCAGTCATTACATGTTGTGAACCACAGGACTGACTGGGACAGGAAATTGTCCGAGCATGGTTGGTCCCGTCGTGACCTTCGGAATCGCGCTTCTCGCGCAGAAAATCAATGCGGGAGGGTCGCTTTCTATTGCAACTGTCTTCACATCACTCTCCATCATCGACATGATTGCCGGTCCTTTGGCCCTGCTAATCTCTTCAGTGCCAAGTCTGCTTGCCTCTCTGGGAAGTTTCGAGCGAATTGAGGATTTCGTCGGTAACGACCGCCTCTCACAGAACCCCACTACTATGGAGCATTCAAGACCTACTCCTTCTGAGAGCGATGCTGGAGTTGAGATGCAGACATTTTCAACTAAGGCATCTTCGGATCGAGACCATATCGTTGTGGTCGAAGATGGTTCTATCTCAATCAAGGCTGGAGAAACGCCTATTTTACAGAACGTCAACCTTCGCATCCCGCCTTCAACACTGACAATTCTCATTGGTCGCGTTGGCTCTGGCAAAACAGTCTTACTCCAGGGTCTTTTGGGCGAACTGCCCATGACCGGCTCCGTCAAGACCTTGGATGGAGGCGTGGCATACTGTGCGCAGACCACATGGCTCACGACCTCGACTGTCAAAGAAAACATTATCGCCCAATCGCCACTGAACCAGGACTGGTATGACAAGGTTGTTCATGCGTGCGCCTTACTGCCAGATTTCGCGAATCTGTCAAATGGCGATGAAACTGTTGTTGGAAGCAAGGGCCAGTCTCTCAGCGGTGGTCAGAAGCAGCGTGTTGTGAGTTTCTCTTGGCGCATTTGGAAGGCATCGGGTAATCTAACGCGCTTTTAGGCTCTGGCCCGGGCGGTCTATGCGAGGAAGCCTGTTCTTGTTGTCGATGATGCGCTTAGTGGATTAGATTCCTCTACCCAAAACCATATCTGGGACAATGTGTTTGGCCAGAATGGTTTGGTTCGTCGGTTTGGAACTACCATCATTCTCGCTACACATTCACGTAAGTAATACCTTGGTGCGGTATATGTCCTCACCTGAGCTGATAAACCCCGTAGTGAGCTACCTAAAGTATGGTGATCATATCGTCATTCTCGGCGACGATGGCAAGATTGCCAACCAGGGGACTTTCACTGCTGTTCGACATAGCGCCTACCTCGAAACCTTGTCCATTGAGGACAACAAGCACAGCAAGAACGATGAAAGCGGTACATCCACCCCCGAAACTTCAGAGAAGAGCAAGAAACCAAAAGCACCGGAGGGAAACGACAAGGAACTGGATCTCCTGAGAAAGGCTGGAGATACGACCCTTTACTGGTACTACCTGAAGTCAATTGGTTGGCTGTACGGCTCTCTTGGGGTGCTGGGCATGTTTGGCGACTGTTTTGTCCGGGTATTTCCCCGTAAGTAGCCCCTCATCCTTCATTGGGACCGGTATTGACGGAATAACAGAGGTTTGGTTGAAGTCCTGGACCGAGAATGATGCAAAGACCGGGGGAGCAGACACTGGCATGTACTTTGGCGTTTACGCTGGCATGTCTATCGGCGGCTTGTTTATCATTGGACTGAATATTTGGTACGATGCACTGGAAGAGCCCAAGCTTTACAAGAACTAACGAGCGTACAGGATGATGTTTGTCATGATTGTTCCCAAGTCATCTCAGAACCTGCACTGGAAATTGCTCCAGACCGTCATGAGGTGGGTCGAAGCAAGCCAAAGGAGGTGCAGAGTTTCCGCTGACAATTTGTAGAGCACCTTTGTCTTTCTTCCTGGTTAAAGACACAGGCGATCTACTGAATCGGTAGGGTCTCCTTCGCATCCTCGATGCCCTCCAACACTGACATGTAGAAGATTCAGTCAAGACCTCTCCCATATTGACCGAGACCTCCCAACCGCATTATTCATGACTTCCATCGGTAAGTGTCAAGCCTCATCAGGAACCACAGCATTCTAACAAGGCGAAGCGGTTCTGGACTGTCTTGCCGGATTGGTTCTCATCATGATCGGTGCCAAGTACCTCGCGGCCGTGATCCCTGTCCTACTCGTCGCTCTTTACTGCTTGCAGGCCTTCTACTTGAGAACCTCCCGTCAAATGAGATTCCTCGACCTTCAGGCTCAGGCACCACTACTAACCAAACTGGTCGAGACAATTGATGGTATCTCTACTATCCGGGCATTTGGCTGGCAGGGTGCATTCCGCGACTCATCACTCCACCTCCTGGATCAGTCTCAGCGGCCTTACTACCTTCTGTTCTGCATTCGGCGATGGCTTACTCTGGTTCTCGACATCCTTGTTGGCGCCATCGCAGTCCTTCTCGTATCGCTCGCGATGACAATTCCAGAATCGACCAGCACTGGTGCAATCGCTATTGCGCTGTACAATGCGCTCAATTTCAATTCGTCACTCGCCACTCTCATCACCTCTTGGACGGAGCTTGAGACGGCATTAGGTGCCATTTCAAGACTGAGAACCTTCGAATCCAAGACGCCGGTTGAGCCATCCCCTTCATCGGAGGAGCAAGCACCCCTGCCACCCAATTGGCCTTCCGAAGGTCGTCTTGAGATCAACAACATCACAGCATCTTATTCCCCGGACACGAGACCAGTGCTGCAGGACGTTTCACTCACACTGCAGCCAGGCGACAAGGCCGCAATCTGTGGTCGCACTGGCAGCGGCAAGTCAACACTGACCCTCACCATATTCAAACTATTGGGCTTGGACTCAGGCTCAATCGTAATCGACGGCATCGACATCTCTCAGGTGCCGAACAACGTCCTTCGTCGCCGTCTCATCGCCATTCCCCAGGAACCTCTGCTCTTCCCAGGAACGCTGCGCACCAATCTCTTCCCCCGCACCGAAGGTCTCGGCGCCGGTGAGATCCCCTCAGATGAAGCCCTCATCTCTGCCCTTACAAAGGTGTCTTTGTGGTCAGCAATCTCCCTAAGTGGCGGCCTAGACACCGATGTCTCCAACTTGGCCTTGTCAAAGGGCCAGAAGCAGCTGCTCTGTCTCGCACGCGCCATCGTTCGCAAGAATTCAAGCAAGATTCTCGTTCTCGATGAAGCGACGAGCGCCGTTGACCAGGAGACGGAGGAGATGATGGCCAACATCATTGAGACTGAGTTTGCAGCTCATACTGTGGTATCTATAGTTCATAGGCCACAGGCGCTGCGGGGATTGCATATGGTGGTAACTCTCCAAGATGGCAAAATCCTGAGCATCGGCCCTCCTGAACTGTGACAAAGTACTTGGCTATTTCATTTCTCCATAACGTTTCATAGACTTTCGGACGTACTGCACTCAAATATATTAATGGATGGTTTGTTTGCTTACGGGGCCAGTTCCGAAACTTCCGTGTGCGCGATTAATGAATTCGGCATGCTGATCTTCAGCCAGAACCGGAGAGTGAAGTGGAACCAGGAGTCTTTGAGTTGCATCTGCATTTTCATGGTTCCTGTCTCCTTTTTCCATAAGATCTTGTTCCGGAAGTAATGTGACACGAGCAAAATAACTCAGTCTCTATTCTCACGGGACTTCCGGATGTGGGCGTCAGTCCCAGACTCTCAGCAAGTGTGGAGAGCGCAGGAGGCCTTGCACTACAGATGAGTTGCTGTCATCAGTGTAACAGTCAAGAAACTGAGTCGAGTGCATCTTCTAAGTTCTTTCCGTAATAAATTCTGCCCAGGGTTGTAAACAATAGTCCTTCTCGGTGCCATATCAATGCAAATGCGTCAGATTGACTACTTCTCGAGCGGCAAGTTTGAAGAGTACTAGTTTGTTTGCGTAGCATATTGCTATCCGCTTCACGTCCTCCGCGGAACTCAGGCGCTGTGATCCGGAGCGGTCCCGGGTGATCTGGAGTGATCCGGGGTTGGCAGGGGGGGGGTGTGACACCCCGGGAATACCGATACAACTAACTCAAAGCTTATTGTCGGTGACGGCTTGCGACTTGTCTCAAGTTTTACAGACGAACCGGACTCGACGTGCGAGCTGAAAAGGTCCAGCAAACTGGAACTCAACATCCCAGACACGATGCAGATCCGACACCGAAACAGGTATTTACCATTGCCAGAGGCTGGTGGGTACCGCCCAGGACGTGACGCGTCTAAGTTGGCCTTTAAACTCTAAATTCACAGACTCAGACGGGGCCTTTTCATTAGTGTAGTTCACAAGCGCCCGTAGTATGGAGCGTGCTGTTGGTGTCAGATTGACATGTTGGCGTTGAACGTGTTGCCGTGCCGTGCTGTGCCGTTAGGAGGAATTTGATTTGGAAAGCTCCTGTCAATAGCAGTGAACAGGTCCTCCCAAATCGACGTGAGATACATAAAATCTTTCATCCCATGATCAAACATTCTAGAAGGTGTACAGAAATAGTTCAGCTGTAAGCACCAACACCTTGGTAAGAAATCGTTTGATCGCCCTTCAAACACGAGTGCTATGCATTAGGCTGCCGTGGTGCTTGGCATATTGGCCACTGTCGGTGAGCTCCGTGGCGCAGCTTCCAACCCGGCGGACGGGTTTCAAGGAGGCGAGTCAGCACTGATTCCACACTCAACACTTCTCCAGGCGCCGTAGCGACATCTTCGTAAAGCGAAACTTACGAAATATGCCGTGTATAACGGTGATATTTTGAAACGGGCGTAAGACGCTACCCCAGTTGTATTGATACTGTCGGACTCAATCCCCGTCAACGTCAACAACGCCTTGGTGTGAAAATGTGAGTATAAATGACTTGACAAGAACTGCGTTCGTCTCAACTCTTCTGTCCTGTCATCACAACATCTCATCCCATCATTGCAACATCCCACCGGGTCTATCACACAACTTTATTCCATAATTTACACCACAACACAAACGTTGAACGTTTATCAAATACCATCAACATGCGTTTCCAATTCGTTTTCGCTCTTCTGGCCACCTACGCTGCCTCTGTCATGGCTGGTGCCTGCGAGGACTGCCAGAGGACTTGCCCCAAGCCTAGTGAGGATGAGTGCAGTAAGTCAACATCCGCGATTGTCAGATGAATAATAACTGATCACTGCGTTACCGTAGACACTCTCTGCGCTCCCATCTGCAACGGAAAGCGATTCGTCGCATAAGTAGCGCTGTGCGTATGATTTTGGGGGCGTTGGACGGAAGATAGTATACTAGCAAATACATATATCTTACTTCCAAACTGGACCGTTGGTGACCCATGGTGTTGTGAAGACTATCGCGGTTTTGTCAGGCGCTTATCAGGCGAAAAGTAATCGTGTGCGCATCTATGCAAACAAGAAAGCGACCGATCCATTGTATTGGTCCGGTCATATAAAACGAGGTTGCTCTGGGGTTTCCCGGCTTGGACTCACGGTTCAGCAAGTCCCAGTCCCCGGTTTGACGATCAATTGCCGGGTGGTCAAAAGGATGACGCTGAGTAGCTTCGGCGCCAAGATATTGTGGCAACTGATGATAGCTGAAAATTAAACTACCGGAGGCCTTCTACCAGAAGAGGAGCGTGGAGATGACTACGAGAAATGTTTTACTCCAATTCAACTCTTAGCTTGATCAGCTGAATAAAGTGTGGCTTCAGAACCTAATGTGTGCTGCCCCTATTCTAGCCTGGACTAGACCCAAACCCCTCCGCATTGGTAAAGAGGCGTCGATTTTGCTCCTGGGAGCCGTTCGGCTGGCTGTTAGCGCAAAGAGCTACCAGACGGTTGGGTCAGAAAGGCAAAAGCCGTCATCATGACTATTGGGACTAGAGTCAAAACAAGCTTATTCTAATAAACTACTCTAGTACCCTGAATATCACAGTCACTTCTCCAGGCAATTCTTACAATTCAAAATGCAATCCATCTGCCGGTATATGAGCTCTTTCAAGGGCTGACGCTTCCCCTTCCTTGTCCCAGATCATTCTATTGCAAGCTTTCAGCACGATATAGTTTGAGGTTCCATCATTCTCGCCCTCTTCTACAGTTCTTCAACTCTGTCTCTGCTATCCCCCGGCTCTTCCGCACTCAGGGAATCGATCATGGGCCAAGGCTACAGCTATCAATCATGCTATACGGACTTGATCCATGGACAGCGCACGCTGGGAGCCGCTACCTTGGTCGCCAATGACATGACCGTCGAAAAGTGCAGCAGCTTCTGCTCCAACTACAAATACTTCGGGGTCGAGTACGCAAAGGAATGTTGGTGCGGCAACACCATTCAGGAAAATCAGGTTGTCGCGGTTTCAACAGAATGCAGTTGGCCTTGCAGCGGCTCATCCTTGGAGACCTGTGGTGCTGCCAGCCGCATCAGCGTCTACGAGCGTTGGTTGTACTTCCCTGCCACCCACGCGACCCTTGCCGACACACCTTATGTTGGCTGTTTTGCCGATGGCAACACCCGCGTGCTTCCCAGCAAGCAATTCACCTCCGACTCTATGACTGCAGCAGCATGCGCTGCCAACTGCGCCGGCTACACCTACTTCGGCACACAATGGTCGCGGGAATGCTGGTGCGGCAATACCCTGCCGACTGTCAGCGCTCCGGATGCGGAATGTTCAATGACTTGCACTGGATCCAGCTCCGAGACCTGTGGAGGCAGCTTGAGGCTGAGCGTCTATGGACCTAATACCAAAGCTGTATACAACCCTGGAAGCACTTCCAACACGGGCACCACCACATCTCCTGCTACGGTGTCCAACTTCGCCTACCAGGGTTGCTACACCGACAATGTCCCCCAACGTGTACTGTCAGGAGCAGTCAAGTTTGATGGCGCCATGACCCTGGAGATGTGTGCCTCTTTCTGCAGCTCCTCGAACTACGGAGTCTTCGGCGTCGAGTACTCTGGCGAGTGCTACTGCGGAAACTCCTTGGACACCGCCAGCAAGAAGGTAGCCGAGACTGAGTGCACGATGAAGTGCAAGGGCAATAACGCCGAACTATGCGGCGACGGAAATCGTCTCAATGTCTTTGCTCTTCCCTCCGGATCCATAACAGCTACCTCCAACCCAACTGGCAGCACAAACGGCTTCTGGTATCAGTCATGCTGGAACGACAACATCAACGGCCGTTCCTTGAAGGAGAACATCTTGTTTGCCGACGACATGACGGTCGAGAAATGCTCCAATTTCTGCAGGAGTTATCAATACCTTGGTCTCGAGTATGGCGGCGAGTGCTATTGCGGCAATACTCTCGGAGGCACGAAGGCTCCAGAGGCAGACTGCAGTCAACATTGCAAGGGAGATGGTACGCAGTTCTGCGGCAACGGCAACAGACTCAGTTTGTACAGCATCAACCCGCCCGCCGGAACCTGCAACGCAAACTTCCACGGAGATTTGACTTCATTCTCTGTGTCGATCGGGACCGACAACGACTTGAAGCCCTGGGTCCACGAGACAGGTGGTGCTGCCATCTCCTATGTCACCGGGGACCAGAACGCGCTCTCGTACCAGGCCGCATTTGGGGCTTCGGTGAGCAGCTTCGACAACCTCTGGCAAGCCTTCAATGTCATACAAGGGGCCGTCTACGAGGTCTCTGTCAGATTCAAGGTTGGCGGCTCCCTCGGTAGCATTTCGGCTTCTCTGCAGGTTGGGAATCCAGGTGTCGGCCTCAGCGACGTTCCAAGCGATATACAAATCGTCCGCGCCGATACTGGCAGCTCGAACGACGGCGTTTGGCAGACCATGAAGCTGACATTTACGCCTCGCTTCAACGTTGCGAAGGTGTATCTCAAGGCCTCCATGGCTTCCGGTGCAGGTAGCTCGTCATATGTCGTTTGGGACAGCGTCACATTCAAGCAAACATCCGCTTCGACATACAGCGCTGCCTCTACCGACGGACAGATGTTCGTCGACTACCGATCGGGGGTCGTACAATATGCTTCCTGGGTCAGCCCGGGAACTGACGACATAGTTGCACCCGCGGCAACAAAGCCCACGATCAAGGAGATGGCCACCTCCGGGTACAACGACGCCGCTGGATCGCGCCACGTTTACATGGGAAGCTCCAATGATGCACCTGCGACCGGACCAGCTTGGCGTTTGGCAGGTCTCTTGAGCGGGAACCCGACAGCGAAGTCCGTGATGCGGACTCATTTCAGGTCAACTAACAGCAACAACTGTTTCATGCAGATGCTGAGTCTCGGTCAGCTTATTGGGATAATGATGCTTGATGGCTGTCCCGGTCAGTGGCAGACATTCGAGTCGGTTCCATTCTATCCTGCTGAGGATCATTGGTGGCAAATGTCTATCGAATGCTACAACCAGGGCCACGATGCGTCGGCTTGGGTGGATAGTGTCGAGCTTCGCCCATCTTCATAATTGAATCTCTTGCGCGAGTCTGTGAATGGCGATAGTGTTAGTGGCATTAGGAAAATATTGTTTTGTAATACGACGATTTCTCTTCTGGCTGATACGTCCTCAAATCCACTACTCTCTAGTATTCGAATGCTAAACCGTTTTATATCTATACGAGCGGAAGGTCTTGGTATTTGCTGCTTTTATATGCTAAAATCTCTATGCGGGAAATATGATCGATCGAAAACCGCCCGCCATACGTCTTCAGGCGATCAATTCGAATGCTCACGGCGGCCTTTTCTTTTTAAAGCTGACCTCCACGGTGACAGTCCTGGTCTGGATGATCGCGTTGCTCAGATTGATGGCCTGTTCTGCGGAAACATCGTCATGATAAGATGGAGTATCTTTGGAAGAAGGGGTAGTTCGTGAGGCCGAATGATCACCCCCTCCCCTTTCCATATCGAACGCTTCACCGTCGTCTTCGTTGGGCTGTGGGTGTCCGTTGCGATTTCGTCTGCCATTCAAGCCACCGATGGTCATACGGCTGATGGTTGTGCTGCCCGTGACACTCTTCTTGCTTCCCTTTGCGTATGTGCTTTCGCCGATTATCTTTGGGGCGACGTGTCGAAAGAACTTTCGAAGAGTCGGAAGAGCAGCGCAGATAATCAAAAGATTTGCTTCGACAATGCTGCGAGAAAGAGCACATTAGAGGGATGAAGCCGTAGGGGTCCAAAATGAGACGACATCATCTACTTACATCCAAAGACTAGCATAGGAGATGGCCCAGGTTTGATCCAGACTGGTTAGCATGGCGGGAAGCAGCGAAACCCTGATGAGAGAAGTTACAACAGTTCTTGACAAGTCAAAGAAGTCAGTCGTCTTTTCGTTTCCCGTCATAGGGAGAGACTTTGGTTGTGCTTACAGAGACCCGACTGCGAATATGAAGAATAATCCGATCTTCTGCCGGCGTGGTATTTGCAGCTTCACCACGATCGGAATCGGCAACGAGAAAATCATGACGTCGGTCACAATATTGGCGACGGCTGTCGCAATGTAGATTGCCGGGCGGTCGATGCATGTTCCTTCGGTAATGGTCACGTCCCAACTCATCGCTATTGGATCACACGCAAAGATGAGAGCAAAGAAAAGAGCAGCGCTGTAGCTTATGATGACACCCAGCGTGATCCATACCGCCCACTTGAACCATCTTTGAGGCGACAGTCGCATGTAGAAGATTAGAAGAGAGACTTTGGCGAAGCTTCCGCAGATCGTGTAGATAGGGGCGGCGAGGAAGACGTCCTAAGTTTGATGGCATGTCAGTAGTTGTCGTCTTCTGCTGATCCATAGTCATTCACCATCATGAAGATGTGGAACTTTTCTATCGGAATCTCCCAGGCGTGGACTCCGCCAGCACCCACTGCAAACATGTCTGTTTAAATCATTGTCAGTATTAGGAAGAATTCATCAATATTGAGTAGACCTACGTGTACACAATGCGATAGTCGTTATTGACGTGAGCTGAATTCATGTCAGCATGATGCAACCATCACAAGATGCCGGTACTTGGCGAGGCACAGCTCGCTTATGCCTGCAGTGCGATGTGATCTGGATTTCCAGACTGTTGGGACTTACCCAAGCCAAAAGGAGAAATACTACCGAGCATTAAGTCAGCATGAGTAACGCGCGATTGTCCTATGGCATACTCGAGAGAAAGGTGTCAGAGTGAGGTGGTTCTCAGTTTACAATCGTCAAGTTGCAGGCGGCCGACAAGGAATGCTTTCGTATACAGACGCTGCGCCATGAGCAATGCACTCAGAAAAGATCCCACCCCGCATACCCAAAAAGCAGCCGGAACAGCCTGCCGCTGTGGATGGTCGAAGTTGACCACGTAGCCTTCCGGCGCTGGAAGCAGCGTGACTACGCCATTGACCACGGGCATCGTGGACACGGCGTGATGTTGCGTCCTTCGGTTTCGATGGGATATGGACGAGTGGTCATGAAGTTGTTGAGGTTACACCGACCCGAGTCGACGGAAAAGGAGTGGACCGTCGCCTTCCAAAAGAATGGTCCCCGAGCGGTAAACGCAAAAGAAGGGTGCTTGGAAGAGTGCCGGTTATGTATAGAAGAACTTAAACAGCAGTCGGGCTAAAGGAAACCTTCGTCCTTGCTTCTGACAGTTTGAGTTCCATTTCGACGATGCATGTCCTGTGCTGATAGCCTGATTCATACGACGCGTTTCCTGACTGGCCTCAATGGGAGTCCCTGCATGGTAGGTGCTTGGTTGAACCCTAAAAACGCAACTTGCCGTGGTTTTGAAGCCAGAATGGAGTTCTCCTCTCCGTGAATTTCTACCTTGCCGATGGAGAGAAGCTTCCGACATGAGAGACTACCTGGCTGAAGCAGTTGGAACACCGCCTAACTAGCAGTTTATCAAAATCTGAGCATGGCTGTCTTTTGCGAGGCCAACACATCAGACTATGGAGACGTTACTTTTCTCATGCGAGAAAGTTGGCTTTGTGTCTTATTGTTTACTTGTGTGCCCATACTACAGTGGCAACCTTGCGCAACATCCATATTGGTCGCTCATTGGATCCAGTATCTCGGGATGACCAGCTGACTGTGCGGCCTTTCCAAAAGACCGAATGAACGAAAGCGAAATACGACAGGCTCTGCATGGTGATGTGGCCTTCTTGTGGAGCGTAGAGGGCCAATGTCCCCGGGCCATCAGTTGCCAGCTGTGCAGCAGCATTACACGTGCATCTTCAGACGAGATGCAACGCAAAACTCTGCAGTGCCAGGGCTGACTCCCAGAGTAGTCAGAAATGGGAGAGGACCACAGAAAATAAGCCCCAACGTAAATCTGCAGATTATCTTCTAGGCCTGCTGAAGATTTTTGTCCATCACTTCCCCCTCAAGCAGGTCGCTTGCGTAGGGCTTCGGCAGCCCCTTGTCGTTGAACCTTGACCACGGAAGCATGCGTCCAGTTTAGCTTCGGCGGAACTCTCTTTTGCGGCCCCAAGCTGGGGAACGTTGGCGCGTTGTTACTCTGACTTTGGCCTGCATCGGCCGTTGCAGGGGCGTACCCCGGCCACCTAGAGCACCAACATGATACAGCGTGCGGCACGGTCAGTTGGGCCCCATTTGGGCGGTAGAAACACGAATTCACTATTCGTTGCTTCGGACTACTTTCCCCTTGTTCCCTAACCCCCCATCAGGCCGATGTGGCGATGCAGGGCACAGACTGGGTCTTTCAACGATGAGGCCAGACGTACATAAACGACATTGATCACCACTTTTTCAACACCTAGGGCTTCTAGCGAAGACCCTTAATTGGACTCGTTGGCCGGACTCAGGACCAGACCAGCCACTTCCACGTGCCCAGGACCCTAGGTTTACTTCGATGCAAGTGAGTCTACCAACGCAGCTCGACCACTCCCACGTCCAGGCGTTCATCGATGTCGTATCAATGAAGCTACGCAACCCGAGAAGATTGCTCTATTGACGCTCCCCCGATGCCACCCTACTGCGCAGGTCTTTTGAACCCCTCCTGCAATGCATCTTGACGGGCTAGTGCTCCGGTGCTAGGTCTCACAGGGGTCCACGGCACACCAGCTGCATAGGATAATGTCTTCCGCGGGTCGGTGAGACGAGGCCAATATAAGAACGAGACCACGGCAATCGCGTGGAATCGGCTGCTGTGGCAATCCTCTTCGTTGGTGTGTAACCATATTCTCTCATTCTGCGCACCTCTTCTGGCTTGGTTTTGCGAGGTGCAATTAGTGATCGCACACCTAAAGTATCTTGCCCGGGCAGTCAATTCCACCAAAGCCATCCCGCCGGGCCAAAGCCGAAACCATGAAGTCAACCAGCGCGAGTCTCGCGTTGGGCGGTGCAGCTTCGTGTGCCTCGACTGTCTTGGCACAGCAGACCTACCTTGATTCGACGGCATGCGTGAGTCGTCCCTTTTCTCCAGGTCTTGGCGGTTTCCATTTTTCCCTACTTTGGTGATGTGGGATGCTTCAAGTGTATATAGACTAATCATACTGTGGTCAGTGCTTGAAACTGAGCAAGATGACCGGTCTGGCTGACAAAGTGTTCTTCCCTGACTCGACCGACTATACGGATCGTATGAGTACGTACTGGTCCGTCAGTGCAGCTCTCAACCCGTGGTGCATCGCTCAGCCATCGACTGCCGAGGATGTGTCCGCCATCATCAAGACTTTGGTCGCCAACGACTGCACATTTGGCGTTCGTGGTGGGGGTCACGGATCCTTTGCCGGGTCGAACAGCGTTGAGGATGGTGTGACTATAGACTTCGGTACGTCGTCTCTTGATAGCATTATCAAACGTCACACTGACAGTTCACAGGGTACATGAACGGCACCACCTACAACACGGACACCAAGCTTGCCTCCATCCAGCCAGGTGGCCATTGGCAAACCGTCTACGACACCCTCGCGCCCCATGGCGTCGTCGTCACCGGCGGCCGAGCCGGAACGGTAGGCACCGGTGGCTTCATCACCGGCGGCGGCAACTCGTTCCACTCAGCATCTCACGGCATGGCCGCCGACAACGTGGCAAACTTCGAGGTGGTTCTCGCCGACGGCTCCATCGTCAACGCCAACGCGACCTCCAACCCCGACCTCTGGCAGGGCCTGAAGGGCAGCGGCGCCAACCTCGGCCTCGTCACTCGCTTCGACATGTACGCCATTGAGTTCCCCGACCCCACGAACCCCGTCATCTGGGGCGGCAACATCTTCTACGACCTCAGCTCCGGCCCGAAGGTCGTCGATGCCCTGGTCGACTTCACGGAGAACGTCTACAAGGACGAGAACAGCTCGTCCATCATGTACTGGGTGTACTTGCCCTCGGCGGGCGGTATGTTCCTCAACGCCGCGATCGAGAACGCCTTGGGTAAGGTCAGACCCCCGGCGTTCGATGGATACTTCGCCGCCGGCAATATCACACAGGACACCACGAAGCTCGACCTCATGTCCAACGTCGCCACTGAGCTTGGCCAAGGTCAGCCCCCTGGCTTCCGAAACGCCTGGTTCACCTTGGCCTTTGACAACGACGCCCGCATCATCAACTACGCAGCGGATAAGCATTACACACTCGTTGCGGATCTGGAGGCGGCTGTCGGCGTCGAGTCCGGCTTCAACACCCTCTGCATGTTTCAACCGATCACCAAGTCTATCGTTGAGAAGGGCGTCCAGAACGGAGGCAACATCATGGGCCTGGACCATTACATCCAGAGGGGCAATGGCATCATGTTTCTGCTCACGTTCGCCATCAACGGTGCTGACAAGGAGGCGATTGCATTCCCTCTGATCAAGGCTTACATTGACGACGTGGAGGCCCACGCGGTCTCTCTGGGCGTCGCATGGGAGTGGAAGTACCTCAACTATGCCCACAAGGTGCAAGATGCCATTTCAACCTTTGGAGAGGCTGCTGTTTCTAAGCTCAAAGCCGCTTCTGCCAAGTATGATCCGACTGGTGTTTTCCAGAATCTCCGTCGTTCAGGGTTCAAAATTCCTGTCTGAAGGGTTCGGGCTGTCGAAAACTAACAAACGATTTTCATGATCATCCACATGACATGTAATATTCCAGTCACATAAAGTAGTGAAACGCGAGAATTCATCCATAATGTTTAAGTCATGCAACCTCAAAAGGAACGTGTTATCTGTTTCACCAGGCAGTGCAAATGAACTACCACCGAAGTTATTAATGGCCCCAACAACTTTCGAGTTCCTTTCCAAGCAATGTGGGAGTAAACTGGAGCCCGACTTGTATACTGTCCTCATTGGCTGCTTTTCTTGTTCATTTGGTAAGTATTCTGAGATAACGGCATAAAACACCCGGCTTGATTGAAGCTAGGAAAGGCATTAAAGACCACTGAGGCTTTACCACGACGCGCCTTAGCAAGTACCACGCGGCATGTCAATTCCAGACTCAGAAGGTCGGATGCAGAGACATTAATGTCCTAATGTGAGAATTCCGAGTTATCTTTAAGTAGTTTCCTATTTACTGGGCTTCATGCGTGCCCTGCAGCCCCTGGCCAGATCAGTCCTCTTATTTTCCCGGCAGACTACTACCGAAGAGCGGCGAATCACAAGTTGACGCAGACACGACAGATATTAAATGGCCTGTCAGTGGTAATCTACACTCAGTCTCCAAATTCATAATGGTCTCGACTTGCAAGTTGCGTTTGCGGAATGGCACTACCTCGTTATCATTGTGTCTTGGCTAGTTGAAAGAAGTCTCGTCATTATCACCGCTTTGGCTCGATCTATCTATCACTTCTGTCCGGTAATTGTTATGCCTCTCATACGTATCGTGATAAATAAGGGGAGGCAACAGGGAATTAATAGTACGTTTTACGAAAGGAGGGCTCTGCACTTGAAGGGCAGATTTAGACATGGAGGATTGATTACATTATTGCCTGTAGCCGAAAGCTGTTTTTGATGATCATCGGAAAGCTTATTTGAAAGCTTTTTATCCCGGCGCTCAAGACTATTTCACATCCCCAGCTGAATTGCGACTTCGAGACTAACCCCACAGTGAAAATATCCTCCCAATCGGCTTGACGTCTTCGTTAGCACCAGCACTACACCATGATGCAATCAGCGAACAGCAGTTTAAATGTCAAACATTACGAGGAACGACGACAATGGATTATAAAAACATTAGAAGTCGTCTAGAAATGGCAAAAGGCACAGGAATCGGTCAATCCTCGCCATTGCTTCTTCGTACAACTGACAATCAACAGACAAGAATATATCGTAGTCATGGCCCCAGCGTAAGACGCTGTCTCACCTAGGGTGCCTTTCGGCATCTGGCACAATACCTACCTTTAAACCTCTGTTCTCCATTTCCTCTGTCATATAAGTATTTGCGTAATCATTTCTCAGAAATGAGATGTGCATGAGTTGGAGTTGAACCCTTATATGGGCTTACGAGAAGACCAAGCTGATCATCAGAATTCCAATCCCACATGGAACCGAGTCGGGAAGCATCACCAGAACTCCGCAATTCGCGTTGTAACGCTTCAACAGTTCCTTAGTACGCTAAATTCATAGTCCAGCAGCAGCCTTGGCAATCTTTCAGAGGTGGGAACACATGTGGCAGCTGGAGGCAACGCTCCCCATATGTGAATAACTCCGCCACATCTCCCATTTCTGCCAATACATGGTGCCTCTATTGGTAATTACCTAATCCTTCAGCTAGTTAGGTTGAAAGTATTCAGACTCTAGTCATGGATAGCGCACGTGCAGCAAATGAAAAGACCGGGCTGCCTTGAGGGTGTCAAAAGCGGAAGCATTATCAGTACCAGAACAAAATGAAGTATTTCGCAGATTCATTACTACTTCAGCACGTTTGACGTTTTCTCAGGCTCTCTATCCTTCTCCTCCAAAATGAAAGAAGTAACAAAATAAATGATAGGTAATAATCGTTCCTTTCCTAAGTTTCACACGGGAAGATCTTCTCTCCCTGACCTTGCACTTATCTTTGCACGCGACATTGAAGCGTCATTCGACATCCACGCTATGATGTCTCTGTTGCGCATCCCGGTCGTCCTGCATGTATCGTCAACCGTAC
This sequence comes from Colletotrichum sp. SAR 10_99, assembly GCA_028654355.1. NCBI lineage: Eukaryota > Fungi > Ascomycota > Sordariomycetes > Glomerellales > Glomerellaceae > Colletotrichum > Colletotrichum sp. SAR 10_99. The sequence continues at coordinate 169,483 of JAQIUT010000013.1, forward strand.
CTCGCCTCATAATCTCCTGTCGCAAATGTGCCATGACCGAGGTAAAGTGATGCAAGTGCCGCTGCCACTAGACTAGCTAGACGAACTCACTGTTCCAATGGAAATGACAATAGCGGTTAAGAAACTCACAAATTGGCTGAGTTGAGCACAAGGCATGTTGCAGCCATCCCCTCAAATATATACTCAGGCGTGAACGAGCAACACACTAAGATACACGCACCGACGCGACCTGCCAATTATGTGACAGCGCACCGCAGTATATATACCATGTCACAATAGCACACTGCGTCGTAATGAATGTATGCTAACCGAAGATGGCGGCGTCGTGCGATTTCTAGGAGTTGTGCCAACGCCGACCGAATGCTTCGTGACAACGTGCGCGCGAAGCTCTTGACATCTAGTTTCCACGAATATTCATCTTGATTAAGGAGTCATTCTTCGACGTCTTCATCTCCAAGTTATTCTCTTTGACGACGGCATCATTCATGTAGTAGATGGCTGTTGCCGAACACTATTCTCAGAAACCATATGATCTGCCCAGACACAAAAGAAAATTGCAAATTTTGGAAGCATGAAGTTGCATGTTCTGGAGCGCAAATTGGCCTCCGAAAGCAAAACAGACGGAAAGTCTTCTTTTTTATACTCAACTCACAACCCGTCTTCAGCAACCGCAACTCTTCAACCAACAAACCACCCCACAATTCCTTCCTTCTCCGATTCTTCAGCTCGGCCGTTCCGACTTACCCCGAGACAAAAACTCGGCCAGCCGAGCCAACCCCTCGGATTGCCGACGTTACCCGAGCACACAACCCGCACGCGAACCACCCCTCCGAGCCGAAACAGCCTCCCACAAGCGTGTCCAATCCGAGGACGGTGGTTCGCTGGGACAGACGAGGCTGAAGTGGTTCGGGGCATTTTTGGAACAGGCTTCTCGGCACGAGGCTATGGTTTTACCCCACGGGCCATGCCTGGCGAAACGCATCGGAGGAATTCGTCATGGGGCGGAAAGGCTATGCCGTGACCAGGAAAGCTTGCCACAGCACGCTCACAATGCGCATATAAGAAATCTTGGGTGCCCAGAGTTGAAGACGGAAAAAGAGAATTCATATGCTTTGCGTGACTCCTATGCTACGTACAACTTGGTACAACTACAATCTTCCCGCCGAGACCTCCCCCCTTCCCACCGGGCTCCCCAGTGTCCAAAAAAACAGAAAATTCTAACAGTTGTTTACCATCCTCCGCTTTTATGCAATTCGACCGCGTGGGTTGGTATCTATCTCCCGTCGCCCCCAAGTCGCGCCTCTTGTTTACAGAAACGGACCAACGTCTAATGTCGCAGGGAAAGGTCTTTGAGTTCGAGGAAAAAAAGGTCGGCGCCGAGGTGTAGGTTGTTGTGTGTGTTATTGTGTCTATAGCTACACATTATGGTGGGGCAATTTACAAGGTGTCCATCTTGTCGAGGATGGCCTTGGTGAACTGGTGGGTGGTGGCATCACCGCCCATGTCGCGGGTGCGGACCTTGCTGCGGGGTTGTTAGCTGGGAGTTGAGCCAGACAAGGGAGATTGAAACTTACCCGTCGGCAATGACGCCGTAGATGGCCTGGGAGATGCGGTTGGCGTGGTCGTCGAGACCAAGGTGACGGAGGAGCATGGAGCCGGACAGGATCAGGGCGGTAGGGTTGGCCTGGTCCTTGCCCTTGATGTCGAGACCGACGTGACGGCAACCGGGCTCGAAGACGGCGACGTCGCGGCCCATGTTGCAGCCGGGGACGATACCGGCACCACCGACGAGGGCGGCGCCAATGTTGGACAGAATGCCACCGTACAGGTTAGGCATGACCATGACGTCGAACTGCTGGGGGCGGGAGACGGCCTGCATGGAGGCGTTGTCGACAATCATGTCGTTGACCTCGAGGGTGGGGTAGTCGTTCGCGACGCGGTGGAAGGTGGAGCGGAAGAGACCGTCGGCCAACTTCATGATGTTGGCCTTGTGGATGCAGGTAACCTTCTTGCGGTTGTTGGCAAGGGCGAAGTTGAAGGCAAACTTGGCGATGCGCTCAGACTTGGCGCGGGTGATGATCTTGAGGGACTCGACGACACCGGGGACGGACTGGTGCTCGAGGCCAGAGTACTCACCCTCGGTGTTCTCACGGATGATGGCGAGGTCGACGTTCTCGTGGCGGGTCTGGTAGCCGGGGATGTTCTTGATGAGGGAGATGGAGGCGTAGATGTCGAGCTCCTGGCGCATGGCGACGTTGAAGGACTGGTGGCCGGAGCGCTCGATGGGGGTGTGGAGGATACCCTTGAGGCCGAGCTTGTTGCGGCGGAGGGAGGCGACGGACTCGCGGAAGAGGTCCTCAGTCTTCTCGGGGGAGGTGGTGTTGAGGCCAGAAACCTCGACCTGCTCCCACTCGATGGGGACGTTGTCGGCCTTGAAGATGGTCTTGACGCTCTCGGCGACCTCGGCACCGATACCGTCACCGGGGATCAGGGTGACCGTGTACTTTCCGCCGAACTTGGTGGGCTTGAAGATGTCAGAGCCGACCGTGGCGTAGGCGCGCGCGGGCTGCGCGGTGCGCAGAATCTGGAGGGCAGCGGGTTAACCATGTCTGTCTATGTGTTGATCTGTTGGTTATGTGGCAGTGGGGAGCCGAGCTGTTGGAGTCTGTGATGTGTGTGTATGTGCATATTGGTGTCTTGGTCTGTCTGCCTTCTCCCGTGCGTACTCCCAGCTGATTGTCTTGCGCATGGCGTTATCGTGACATGGCGATGGTGCCGTGTTGTTGTCCTTTCTTCCCCTCCAACATCGGCCCGCGCTACACACAACCGGCCGAAAAAAACACTACACCACACACGGACACACCAGGCCTCGGCTCAATGGGGCGCCAATTGGGTCTCTTCACGTACCTGCGCAGTGCGGGCGGATCCTCGGGAAAGCATCGTGGGCGGTCGTGTGGTGCTTGGTGAGGGTATTCGGAGGGGAGAGGGTCGAACGTCAAAAAAATGGTTCGGAGGTCGGAGGAAGGAGAGGTGGTGTTTAGGTCTGGTCTGGTCCTATCTGCGAAAGGGAAGGAGTAGGAAAAAAAGAGTGGGATTTCTCGAGGTTGGCTCCTGCTTGTCCAGAGTTTGGTCTGCTTGCCTAGGTCAAATGCCGCACTGCAATGCCACTGCCTGCCACAAAACCTGCGCTGCAGGTGCCACCCGACCTGGACGGGCTTTCCTTCAGTGCCTTCCATGAGTACCTGCACCTGCCTGGCTGCGACTGCCTTCCGTCAGTGGCGGCCGCTTTCAGCGCTCTGAGTGGCTGAAACCGTGAAAAAGCCCCGCTTCTTTTTTCCGGACGGTCGGAACAATGGAGGATGACATCCGCGGGAAAGAGCGACTGCGCTGCGCCAGAGGAAAGAGCCTTCACTGAATTCTCGGGAAGGGAAGGAACCAGACGTGGGGCATTATCCCTCTTTGGGACTAGCTGGTGTCGACACTTCCTTCTCGGCTGAGCTCCGGATGTGGAGGGGAAGAGCGATTGTCGCTATCACGTGTCCTCCCGCCGTCTGTTCTTTCTTCCTTAGTTGCTGCTTCTGAACTCAATTGGCTCGTTTGAAACACGTGGTAAACAATTTTGCGCTGTTGTGCTCATTGGGTCTCGACATCCAATCTGATCGCATTGCATCGCGATGGCCTCCTTGAGGTCGACATCTCCATCTCCAGCATCCGCCACTCATGCCGGACACTGGCTTCCCCGCCATCCCGCTTCTCCACTCTGTTCTGAGACCGCCAAGTCAGTCTCAGTAACCCCAGCACGTAATTGCGATAATTGCGACACCATTTCGGCCGAGCTTGCTTCGAGTTCATCAACACCAATGAGCCACCCATCGTTGCCAATTGAACAAATAGCTGTGAGTACCTTGAAGCTTAGTGTAGATTTGTTCTCTTCTATTTTCAAGGTAAATAAGAAAGAGAGAGAAAAAACAAGCCTATTATATTCACGGTTCAAAAGTGGAAAGGAAAATACCAAAAAACTGTAATAGTCGCTTTCCATAGTCCCACAGCTATGTCGCAACCCGTCGCACTGTAAAAGGAGATATGCGGCACCTCTCGGCTGCTGAACATGCTATTCAATAAGAGATCGCCGAGATTTTCTATGCCTGTGCGGCTACATTTCATGTTTACTCAAGTACACGTGAGATAGAAACGACGGTGACGATGATAACAACAGTAATAGCGACGATGAGGACAACATTCATAATAACGATGATAACAATAACGACGGCAATAATGAAATATCCTTAAATATGTGTTCTTGGCAGGTTGCTTGTTTCATGTTGATTTAGCAGTATTACATCACAACTGTTTTGGACGCATCTAAGCCTTTACCTTCACCAAACACTCAATGGAATAATTAGTAAGTCCAGCTACGAGTTGATGTTGTCCCTGGCTTTATGCTGATGTTCTACAGTCCATTCATGAAGAAACGTCTCTAAGTCCGCGAAACCGGAGCTTGGAGATTTGTTAGTCGAGACTTTTCAGATTAAAGGGTGTTAACACGTGAGACGACTGGCGGTCGAACCGTAACTGAAATTAATCATGTATTACCACAACAAATACTATGCCAAAGCGCCTTCCTTGAGCTCCGTCTTAATCAACAGAATGCCATTCGTCGGCATGCCGCTCTTGTCCAACACCCTGATAAAACGGTATCCAAGCCTCAGTCTGTCCAGCCGCACACACGCCCATGCAGTCATGACATCCGGCCCAATAATATCGTTCATCACCACGAACGACAAGAACGCCAACTCGGGCACGACGCCTTCCACATTGAGGAACTCAATCACCTCGCCGCCAAAGTCTGGGCTGGTGCCCCTGCTTTTGCTCGTCTGGCCGCTGTATCCGACCTGCTTCACCTGCTCTCCGCCAGTGCCTTCGCTCACCATCGCCGCCAGAGCATCTGGCTCTGTGTGCAGGCCGACCTTGACGTACGGGATGAACTTGGCAGGATCGTCGTCTCTGTTCAACAGAGGAAGATTCTGCGCCGCGAGGACCGTAACAGCGATCCGATCGAGCGTCTTACCGACAATCTTTGATCCAAACTCTTCCTCTTCCCCCTCGTTGCCATTCGCACCATCATGCTGGCGATAGCCCTCCGGCTTCAGCACATAGCCATCAGACCCCGCAAACATGCCCTCATTCAAAATCATGCCCACATCCCACGACTGCCAATTCAGCGCAACAACCTGCACACCCGCCCTCCAAAACGCGGCAGGATCGAAGTTGGACGAGTCCACGCGCATACCATGCGGATACGTGCGCATCAGGAACGCGCGGTTGTGCATGAACAGCGCCCGCGGCATCCGCCTCTGGATCGCAAAGGCCGCCTTCTCGGACAGCGAGAAGATATGGTTCGGCATCGAGGCCTCGAGCTGCTCGAACGACTTGAACGTGATGCCGCGCGTGTGGATGCCCAGACGGCTCAGCCGCGACGTGACCTTGGGCGGCTTGACCTTCTTCGTCTTGCGCTCGTTGCCCTCCGTGACGACCTCGAACATGCTGCTGTCGTCGTCTAGGCTTTCGGCGGCGGTGGTGCTTTCGGCGTCGTCCTTCTCGTCTTCGGGCACATACTTGACCTTGACCAGAATCTTTTTGCGCAGCTGTTCCGGCGATGGCAGGGCCTCCGGCGTGCCCGTGGGTGCGGGCAGGAGGTATTCTCCCCACAGCTCTTCCATGATGTCGACCATGGCGCTTTGTTGGAGAGGCGTGCAGTGTACCTCCAAGCTGACGATGAGTGGCAGGTCTGAGGTGGCGAAGGCGTAGTCCCTGACGACACGGCAGACGTCGCGGAAGAGGACCTCCTTCGTCATCGTGAAGCCGTGGAGAACGCGGGGCTCTGCTTGGATGATGTCCGACAGCCTTTCGTCGACAGTTCTCCCATCTGGATCGACAGGCTCGAACTTGTTCATCATCCACCGGCCAACCTTCATAACCATTCGATCTCTGAAACCGATACTCTGAGGTGCGGCGTCCGTGGCAGCAGCTTCTGATTTCTCAGACGTTTCGGTCCCTTCCGAGTCGAAGCCGGGTTTGTACTGCTCCTTCCCGTCCCACACATCAATCTCGATGCATCTACACCCGCGGAGGAGGACGTCCTTGTACGCATCGGTGCTGGAGTCGCTCGAGAGCTGATTTCCGGTGAGGTAGGTGTTGTGGCTCGAGCTGATGAAGTAGCTGCTCAGCGGCCACGAGAGGTCCTGAGGCGGCGCCACCTCCAACATGTTCCCGCATGGTGAGGACATGTACTTGATCAGGTCAAATATGTCCAGCTCTTCCTTGTCGACGAGGTAGCCCGCGGCGCCGTTGGGGTCCTCCGCCTGCACGTGCTGCATGAACACGCTGAGCTGATCCCGGGTCCATTTGTCACTTGAGCCGGCATACTTGTTGAATAACTGGGAGAGGTGACCGAGTATGCTCTCGTCCAGGGTCTCTTGTACGCCGCTGGATTGGTCACTTGAATGACCTCCGCCAGCTCTGCGTTGCTGCAGCGAAGAGTGGTCCGACATGGCTGACGACGTGCTGAAGGATGAACACGTACAGAAAAAAGTCTTTGAGCGTTATCGCAAGTACATCTGGAGCAACAAGACAGATGCCATTTAAATAGAGTCCGCGATGATTCGTTGTACTGTATCTTGATATAGTCCAGGGGTGTTAAGCCACAGTTTGGACCCCATCGTGCCGGTGGGAGGGCGTTACCATCCTTGGCACACCGGTAAAGATGCCGACTTGGACGCTCCACAGGCCAATCGGCCTCGCCGTTTGCAAGGCTTAGCCTTCGAGTAACGTTGTCGGGAGCATCTCCCAATTTGTAGTTCAGGCATAGGGCTGGCTCGTAGGAAAACTAGCTTTCGCGACCCGCGGGAAGCAGGAACCTGGCCGGCACAGGTAAAGTTCGGAGCTACAACTAATCAACAAATGCTGTTGCTAGGGCTGGCTTTGTTCAGCCGCACCGAGTGGAACGAGCTGTAGCGGGTACTCTACGACAATTGCTAATAAAACCCACAAAATGGGTACGCATCTGGACTTATTTTGCGGACTCTAGGGACGATACTAAGTCGCTAAGCCCTGACCGCTAAAGACGGCAAATCTAGGCAGAGTCTTGGGTTTCACGTGGTGAAAGGGTTGTACATAGCCCCAGTATCATCCGCCACGGCCCTTAACTTCTTGTTCTGCCGCCTCAAATACGTCTTAGACGTAAACGCCATACAGAAAGTCAGACCCGCGAACACGATTTGAAGAATCATTGCCATGGTGTATCTCGGCGAGTCGCTGTCCGGGAAGAAGTAGGGCGAGATGACGTTGCCCAGGTGGCCCATGATATTGACAATGGCACCGCCGGCAGCGCGCTTCTCGGGTGTCTGACTGAGTGTTGAAACTGCCCATGTGTAGACTAGAGCGTTTGCTGAGAAGCTGCCGGTGGTGTAGAGAAATGCTGCTGTGTATCGAGCAGGTGTGTTGAGAGTTGCGACCGAGATGACGAAGCCGGTGATGGAAAGGCAATTGTTGATCATGATGTGATATCCTCTTTCCTTCTTTCGGTCCGAAGACCACGCCACGCAGAACGAGACGATGGTACCGACAATGTAAGGCGGAGCAGTGAGTACGAGAGCCATGGTGCTGCTACCGAGACCGAAACCACGGACCATTGTGGGGAAGAAGTTGTTGAATCCGTAGGAGGATGTCATGAAGATGTTCATGAAGATCTGCACAGTGAAAGAATTAGTGATGATCGAGAGCATGGCTCGGTGATCGACTTACAAAGATGTATGTCTTGACATCCGTCAACGCCAGGCGTAGCCCATGCCATACGGTCGAGTCGGTGGGTTCTTCCACCCGGTCATCCTCGATGCGAGCCACTGCGATTCTTCGCATCTCCTCAGTCATCGACCACATCGCACCTCCGGTCTTCGAGTGAGGATAGTTGGGCAAGATGAAGAAGGCAGTCAGTGCAAAGAATGCGCTAAGTGCTGCTTCCAGTATGAAAAGCCACTTCCAGCCGGCAATGCCTGCTGCACCTGACATGCCGGAGAAGACACCAGCGGCGATCAATCCCGAGAAAGCTTGTGCGAGAACAAGGCCAGAGTAGAGGAGGGCGGTACGAAGGGCTAGCTCTCTGCGAGTGTACCAACATGACATCAGATAAACAGCCTGCACCAGAGTCAGTACTAAAAGACCAGACAAGTGGTGACTTGTCATGACGTACACCAGGAAATAGCGGTGCCTCTATGATTCCGAGAACGAACTGAACGGCGAACAGCTCGCCGGGGCTCGACACGCCTGCAGTGGCGGCTGAGACGCCAGACCAGAGAATTGCACAAACTGGAAGGTAGACAGCTGGGCGAACTCTGGTGATGAGCATGTTTGAAGGCAGCTGCGCGAGCATGTATCTGAGAAGGGTCAGATAAGTTGGCGCGCTGCAGCCATGGTGTTTACTTACCCAACAGTGAGCAGGGCTACCGCGGTGCTGTAGTCAGTGTTTCCTAAGTTAAGGGTAGCCTCAAAGTCATCATCAAGACGAGCCTGGCTATTTCTCAAAGTCAGTTTTTCGAAGATCTATACTGGAATATGGCCCATACGCGATGTTGGTCCGGTTCAGGTAGTTGAACATGTAGAGGATCCACAATTGAGGGAGCAAGGTCATGTCCAGCGTCCGGACGATCTTGCTCTGTTTCGCTTCCCAGTCGGGGATGCCCAGCGCTTCAACAGCGTTCCGCACACAAGCTCCTTTTCCGTTCTCGGATTGCTGAGTTGGTACACTATGGAGGTTGACAGCTTCGCTAGTGACTTTTTCTGAGGCTCCCATGACGTCTCGGGGATCTTGACCCGCAGGCGGAGTTGGTAAGTTATCGTTGGCCATCGGAAAGCGCTACGAAGAACACAAACAAACAGGGACAAGACAGAGAGAGAGGAAGTAAATGGACGACCGAAAGCCATAAAAGGTGAGCAGTCCATCTTTGCTACCTTTTTAACCTCTCAAATCTTCCCCACACAACCCCAGATCGCCTCCGCACTCGTCTCCGCGAGGTCCATCTGCGTTGGAAGATTTCCATTTCAGATATGAGGATATTATTCGCTTTTAAAACATTGGCGCATTTGCAGGATTGCTTGGTTTGGCTTGGGACTTTGCGGGGTTTTCCTTGGGTGTTCTTGGTACCAACACCAAATTTTCATGAGCACGAAAATTGGGATGACATCACGGCATTGTGAGAGCCTCCGTCGCATTCTCGCCCAGGAGTGGACAAGAGTTGGCAAAGGGGTTTGTGGACACGAGCGAGTCTGGGGTGCGGGGTGTTTACATGGTGTTGTTTGGTCAGCCAAGAGACCAAGACTCTGAAGTCCCAACCAGGGATGATGTCAAGGGGGCAAGGAGCCTCATGTCAGCCGCTGACGTGTAAGGTGCGGTGAAAAGCATCTCCGCAAGAATCGCTTTGCACTGACTAAGGCACATACGCCGTCAAAAGCAGTAAACAGGAGCGTTATCTGGGGAAAACGGCAAGCGATGAATGTTTTTTGAGAATACAAGTTTAACAAAATACAACTTATCAGAAGAAGCTCAACATTCGCGTTGCACCTACTGCATAAGAGGGAGATGCCCCTGTCCCCTGGCAACTCCCGCCCTCTTCACATATCCCATAGGTGGCTATAGAGGTTTCTCTGTGACCCAGGCCATCCTGGCCTTCGAATATTTCCCCTTGAGAGATACGGCAGTCATATAGGTGCGCCTACAGGCGGCAAACTGCAAAGAAAACTTAGAAGGGAAGAAAGAGCAGTAGCGTGCCTAGCTGAGGTCTCTTGTGGGCAATTGTTAAATGTTTTTGGGGCCGCTTTCCGTTGGGGCCTGGCGCCTTAGGTGTTAATATCTTTCCTCTTGGCCCTGGAGAACGTTTCGATGAGATCAAAAAGATATCGGTCGTCTCTTGTCCAACGCGCAGACAGGGGACTTTAGCGAGGAAATAGATATCGTGGATATCGTGTCTCTCTAATGTGATCATGAATTCCTCTCATAACTTGTCAGCTTAAGCGTTGGATAAGGCACAGGGAGCATCTGTCGCGCGATTAGGTGTGGCCCTTCTTCGGATTCATGAACAGAGATATGTAGCTACGTTCTTGAAGTCACATTCATGTTAGTTGCGATATTGGTCACGGCCCGTCCAGTCACTCTAGAAAACCCCCCTTATATTGGTTACAACTACCCTGACTTGTGCCCGATGTGCAACTGCGTGAACAGAATGCCTTTCCAGATTTCGGCGGGTACGACCAGACCTCAAGCAACCCTCCCGTTGGCGCAACTGGACATCGTCGGACAAGTCGATGCATCATCGACGCATCCTTTAGGGGCATCCAACCGGGCACTATGACGCTATTAATATTTGTGTAATAAAACTTTCCGGTTAGGGGAGCTATGACCTACGCATGAAGGCTGGCAGACACCAGGGGTAGACGAGCAGCAGCTAGCTCCAGAGCCGGGGTTATTACCCTTGGGACGGCCAACGAGCTTGGGGTGGTCTGAGGCATCGGACTGCAGAACCGCGGGGTTGGCCAACGCCATGGCGGCGAAGAGGGCAGTAAGAATGATCTTGGCGTGCATGCTTAATATGACACAAAGTGTTTATGAGATAGGTTTCTTGATGAATTGGAAAGTGTGCGTGAAAAGCTGTTCTTGATGCAGATGAGTACAGTCTCCCAGCTCGCTGTCTTTTATGTCTGCATTTCCGGCTTCTTCGGATGAAAATGATTCCCGCGCTTGTCTCCAATTGTGCTTAAAATCCATCAAAACCACGCATTTTGTTTCCCATGACGAATGCGAGTCTCTCGGGTCAACGATATCCACAAATACGCAACGTTGTGGGCCACGGGGTTTCATTGAGTAAGTCCGTCAATATAATTGAGTTTTGAAATGTCCCCAGACGCGGGTGTTCGCAGTGTGAATTGTCGCTGGTATTCTGCTTTACTTTGGTTCGATCAGACTACAGTCTCTGTCCTGATGCCTAGGACTTGTAATGAAGCGATACGTTCGAAGGGGCCAATCATCAGTCGTCCTCGTGATCAGCCTCTCGTCGTGAGACTTCAAATTGAGTTCAATTTTCATATTAACCGTATTATGTATTTAATTGATAGACCAATATGGAAGCTGAAGCGCCGCTTGTATCGACTTCGGCACCAGATGGCACCGGAACGTCCCACATTCGGTCTCCGCGGAGAGCTGTGTTTCGGACCAACAAGTTGCAGTGCCGATAGGCGTAGTTGTACAGTTAAGAATCGGGGACAACAACAACATTGTCGAAGTCTTTGCTAAGTTTTGCGGTTGTTTGCAATGTACTACTCAATATCACGGGGGTGCAGCTTGTCATCTTTTCCGACTTCTGGTTAGAGGGGCATACGGCACGACGGTTTGCCCTCTGTGCTTATATTGCAACATATACCATTGTTGCCTAGATCAATGGCATGAGGTAGAGTTCAGACCCCATATCGAAGTAACAGCCTCAAGTAGCGTTGAGGCTTTTAAATATCATATCCTGAAATAAGGCTAAATCGACTTTTCAAACACGCTCGCAATATTCTACAGCTCATCAGTTCATGTTGAATGTCACAGTACCCCCAGCTCCACGACCCCGAAACACTCGCATACAATCGTCATGCCTTACCAAATCAAGGCTCGCCCCAAATCTCGTCGGCGATCTGCCTCACCAGAGATAGCTTCTTCTTCTCGTCCTCCAGGCTTAGAGGGTATCCGCTCTCATGGGTGCTGAAACCGCACTGAGGTGAGACGCAGATGCGCTTGAGCGCCTCCTCCTTGGTCTCGCCGCTTCCCTTGGCGACAAACTCAGCCGCCTTGTACACGCGAGCCTTCATCTCCTCCTTGTCCTCTAAGGCAGGCACCTTGGTGCTGATAATGCCAACGACCACGTTCTTGTTCTTAGGGAGGAACTGCAGGGGCTCGAAGCCGCCCGCACGCTCGGTGTCGTACTCAAGGTAGAAGGTGTTGACGTTGAGGTTCTCGAAAAGCTTCTTCGCAATGATGTCGTAGGCACCCTCGGCAAAATGGCGTCCGCCAATGAAGTTTCCACGGCACAAGCTTCACCTTGTTAGCATTGGTCTTGTCTTTTCACTGCTTTAAATGCACTTACTGGATGCCTGTGTGCATGTCTTCGGGGAGCTTGCTGATGCTGTCGTTGTAGAGCTTGATGTAGGCGTCAAGCAGGTCCTCAACGGTACCATCGTTGTCCTTGTCCTCCTCCCACCCTTGGCGGAACTTTTGCGAACAGAAGTCTGGACGATGTCAGTAAAAATCGCCTTTTCTGAAATCGCGGTCACTTACAGGCCATTCCAGGATCATCGAACTGAACGTTACGCAGACCAGCCTTGTAAAGCACCGCAAGCTCGTCCTGGTAGACCTTGGCCACGTCCTGGAAGTACTCGGCATCGTTGGCGTACGCCTCCTTGGTGTAGGCTCGGCCTTGCTTGTAGCGCATATGGAACCACGCAGGCGTGATCATGGTCAGCTTGATGTTACCCCATTCCTCCTTGGGCAGCGCGGCCTGAACGAGTTGCAACTCGTGAAGGTTGGACTTGGACTTCACGGCGGAGTGCGCCAACTTGGCGCCGGCAATGACGGAGTCGCCAGGCATGACCTTGCGGTCCTTCTCGATGAGGCTCACGACGTCGGGGTGGTAGAGGCGGAACATGCTGGCCTCAGCGTCTTGAAGCCGGGCTGTGCCCTCGAATTCGTCCCACATCAAACCCCAGAAACGGGTGCGGTTGTACTCGCCCGAGGTGACACCCTTGATGCCCAGGTCGCGCTGCAGCTTGACAACTTCGGCGACGGACTCCTTCTCAACGGCGGGCAGGCCAGCCTCTTCTTCGGACATGCCCTGATCGCGGATCTTGCCCTCGCGGATGTCGAGGAGCTTCTGGGGACGGAGGAGGGAGCCCATGTGCTCAGCCCTGAAGGGCGGTGCTTGGTGAAGCTTAGAAGACATATTGGCGAGCTTCAGAATGAGATCGGTGTTTACTGGAAGATGTTGTCTCTTCTCTCTTCTCTCGTCGCGAATTGGCTCAAGGTGAAGAATTTGAAAGTCGTGATGTCTCGGTAGGTGCCCGACCTAATGCTCGAGGCGGGGCAGGGGATTTTAACGGCGGGGCAAATGAGGGGTCAACTCCTGACCGATAGCTGACGAAGGGTGCGAAGGTCCGATTGAGGAGGGCTCAGCTATGAGCTAGCCGGCCTTAGTCGAAAAGATAGCTCATGTCAGCCGGGAATGAACCCAATTCGAGAGCGCCGAGGGGACATGGAGCTTCGCCGCAAAGACGGTGGTCCCAACTCCTGTCGGCAGGGCGCCACGCGCGTGGCTGGAAGAGCCGACAAACTTCTGGGGTGCATTTGCCCCTCCTTGTTTTGTCCGAAGAATGCTCTTTTGCCCCTCATCCCCCACTCGCCCGGCACCAGCGCCGTTGCGTTGACGTCAACGGGATTGGCCGAGTCGGCAGTGGGATAGGAGAGTTGGGGAATGGCGGGCGCGGTCAAAGAAGAAGCGCGAGAAGCCGGTGTTGTTAATGTTTCACATCGAACTTCCACCGGCAAAGCCGGCCGCGGGGTACGGTCTCCGGCCAGGCCCGGTATTGATCTGCAATTGCCGTTTCCAACCGGTGGGAGGCTCGGGAGACCATGAGGCATTGCAAGGTTATAATACGCCGGAGAACTGAAATCAAATTGGTCCGTTGCTTTATTGTCCAATATTGTGACTTGGCCGTGGCCATTGTCGATCACTGCCTGTGGGAATACGCAGAATTGGTAATTACGGCTCAAACGATTGGGTTTGGCAACGTCCAAAATTTGGAGCCCGTGGCAGAAAGCTTCCAGAAACACTGTGGGTTCGCCGGGCGGGGCGAACACTTGTCGGAGACAAAATTCATGCTGTCAAGTCTTATTTTCTCCATCGCCTATTCGCCGTGCATATCTGTCCCGGATTTTCGGATTTGCGGAGCGGACTTGCAAATGAGAATCCACGCCGTGGCATCCACCATTTTGCAAACTTCTTGACTTTGGGATTGAATGAAAGCAGCAGTTTCCACCATTCACGGTTCTGGGTAAGCTTTTCGCACTTTTGAAATGGCGTCAACCACTTGAGATGAGTCTGAGAAACGAAAATTTTAATATGAGTCCTAAGATTGAACCTTGCGGGAAGTGATGATATCAGTCGCCAAAGAGGTTGCGAAATCAGACAATGCCATTTCATGTTGAAAGGACGAGTTGTACAAAAATAAGGGCTGAAAAGCAATACAAGATACGGCCTCCCACAACAGGAACAATCTGGCCTGGAATCCTGCGCATATCACCTTCTTAACTATGTGTGTTACCAGGAACCGTCGCATCAAGCGTCCATGGGCGACCTAGCATCTGTCTTCTTGATTGCATCATATCCCGAAGCCTTCATTCCCCACTCAAAGCAATCCGCCCAATATCGCCCACCATATGAGACGCCAGGTGGCGCTCCGCCTAATTTATCAAATGTCAGCAATTTCAACTCCAGACATGATGAAGTTTCTTGAGGTGGCCACTCACAAGCTTGATTTTCCGCCCAATCCATGTTGGAGACACACTGGTCAACCGTCATGTTTGCGACCTCGTCGTCCACTTTCCTGTTCTCCGGGCATGTTGATCCTTGATCAATGTTGCTCTTAATCCAGAAATGCACAAACCCGACATCGTACAGCTTGGCTTTGCTATCAGGAGCCCAAATATCTCGGTTGTAATCGGTCCAGTAGTAGCCGACTTTCGTCTGGTCTTTGCCAAAATGGTTGTCTTTATCTACCACGTACCTGACAGCCTCTTCACAGAAGCGCCGGGTGACATCCTTGTCAGGCTTGTATGATGGAGGAATTGGCTCGTTCCAGCAAAGTGATTTGCCATGTTCGAGTGTCGGAGCTCCAATATCGAACTCGATATTGTAAGTTGCGACGCCGCAGCCGTCAATAACAAGACGGCCCTTCTCGTTCATCCAGAAGCCCTCCTCGTGGCCTGGAATCGTGTCAGTTCGATGTTGCTCAAGTTTTGATGGTTTGCGGTTGATGATCTGATGCACTCACATGAAGGTTCCGTGACAAATCTGTTGAAAGCTGCAGTACAGGTATCCTGGCAGCCTGAGCCGTCGCCCTTCGGTTGCCATTCCATGGTCACGTTTCTGGACTCCCCAACGATGGCCTCACCGCGCTGCCACTGTCCTATAAAGCCGCCCTTGTCGAGAGTATTGTTCGTAAATGCGCACATCTCATTTACGGTACTCCACAATCGTCAGCATGACCTTTCTCAAGACAGGCAAGGCATTTTCGGTAGAAGACTCACGGCCACCAGTTGTAGAAGTATGACCAGTACGGAGCGGTACACTTGACCTTGAATTTGGGAGGGGCTTTTGCGCTTGATGATGCGGTCGAGTCCAGGTTCTCGTTCAGATTCTCATCCCTGGGGGTGATGTTCTTGAGGAAACGGAAGTGACGGGTGACTTCGTCCTTTGCTGGAGTGACTTGGAGGGTCTCGGAGGATCTTGTAGGGTCTTTCTCCCTTGGCAAGGCGATCCCGAGAGTGAAGAAGATCGTTGTGACAAGGCAGACGAGGTCCGTTGAGAGACGCATGATTGTTTGGTCTGTTGGTGATACCTGCGTTCGGCAGGATGAAGAGAAATCTGGAGCTTCTCGATGTTGTACTTTGATTGATGCGCGTCTTGTTGTTGGCATAGAACATCAATGAGATATTGGGCCCTCTACCCCCCAAGTATTTATATGCACTCGTATAATATGATACATACCATTGCCTGCCTCACGATGTGGCAAGATGTTCAGAATATTTTCGCGAAAATATTATCAGTGTAACTTCACAGGCGCGTTGCAGTCAACAGAACATCACTTCAGAAGCAACAGAGAGCCTCATCGAGCTCTTGATCATCGTGAGTTCTGACGGCGAAGGTCCAATCGGAACACTTTTGAAGTAGCCGGAACGCGGTGAAACCCATTGTCCAACGTCACAACTTTCGGCTATTTTGCGAGACAATTTCACTTCTGCGTTCCATCATCGCTCGTACGCAATCTCCTGATGCTATTTCTGAGGGTTTTTGGTTACCCTTTAGAAGGCAAACATAAACCAGGTGATGAAAATTTGCCAGCTCAGCTCAATGACGCCATTTGGGACTATTTCTCTTCCAAGACTGATCGGCATTGGTGTTTCAATAGAGTTAGTCGAACGATTTCGCCCCAACTCGTTTGCCCCATTGGTCAAACATACGGACCCAAGTTCTGACGGGCCGTGGCTGCGAACATAGCCGAAGCCGGGAGTGGATATCTGCACCATCGGTATCCCGAGTAAAGGGGCTCCTCCCGAGACCTCAACTTGAGTGTCGGAATGAGTAAGCAATATTTTTTGACATGACTAAAGACCTCTTTTCCGTAAGTGGACTATCTCCTCTTCGCTGTGGCACTGTAGTCTGTAGTCCGACTGCTGTACCAATAACTTTGCCATCGTTAGCAAGAATTGCATGTTGGCTCTTTGCTAATGTCGTATCCGCCTGCTGTCCAACTGTCCTTAGACTCAGCCAGGTCGTGCGCATCGCCACGTTTCTGATATTTCCGATCCAAATCATCACAATGGCGGTGATCATGATACACTGTCTCGCGGCAAAGTGACCGTGGATACTTATTTCTGCCTGATATGGTCGGTGTCTCAAGCACCTCGGGGTTTGATCTGTACCTTATCGATCACATCTCTCCGTGCGGGTCTCATGATCTAGATGTAGAATTGATGTGATTTACGCAAGTGAGAACCCTTGTAGCGGTGCGATGAACAACGCCGTGAGCAGCACTAGCGACTCGGCTTCTATTCCGCCTCGCTCGAGATTCATCATTCATATTTAGGCTGGTGCTACGAACAATCGACAAACATCGTCAAGAATATTCAGGGCATAGGCTTTGTCGTCATACGATCTCGGTCCGAATGTGACTGCTGGAAAAGGATATCTAAAGAGCTTCATGTTCTGAACAATAACCTGCTTGTCAGGGGCAAAACTCGAGTCCTGATACAAGCCTCGTTGAAGGTGCGGGTGGTGGCATCTAGATGTCGCCTGACCAAACAAATTTCACCGGCTGTTTCTCCGCTTTTCATCGATAGGGTTTCGGGCACCAGAATGTCATGTCATACAACAGATGGGGTCCGGAAGAGATGTGTATTCAGGTGAAGTGGCTATTACCGGGTCTCTGTGCACATAAACTTTGGAGGAAAGGCATACGCTGAATTCCATCTACATGAAAGGCATGAGCGATGTACCAATTATGCAAGCGCGGGAAGATAGATGACCAAGATAATGAAGCGGGCAGTCAATCAGCAAGTCTCTTTCTGATATGAGAGCGATGGGCGTATGGGTTTAGTTGGAAGTGAAAGGTGCGAATGAGGAAAAGCTTATGATATCGGTTTGAGAACAAATGCTAGAGTGATCATCCATCTGGCAAGACACTCCCGCCACGGGTGGCGTGCAGCCTGTTTCGTTTTCCAAGACAAGCAATAGCAACTGATGATGCGATTTTTGGACATGCCAGATCATTGCTGAAACCATCAAATGGGAGGAACAATGTTGGAAGTGATCAGAAGTGAAGAAAGTTAGCCCTTTTGCCACGGGTGGCGTGACGATTGTGATAAGATCTGAACCAACCCAATGGCGAACTCCCGAGATGCAGCCTATCGCTTCCCACCGGCTGGAACCGACCAACACTCCACTCAACATCCAAGACGGGCACCTGCAATATGCAGTGATCTATTGTCTCATGATGGGTGGTTCGTTTCATCCTGACGAGCCCAGCCAGCTCAAAGTTCGGGCAGGGCGTCTGACGGGCGAAGATGGTGGCCACCACTTCGCAAAGTTGCCTGCCCTGGCAGTAGACACTCAGATCGTTTACTTGGACCAACCAATTCGGATACGAATCACCGAGGCAGTCATGCATATCTCATTATTCAAGCAGGCAGCCAGTCGAGTGCCCGCAAATTGCCAAGACGCTGGAACTTTTGCAGATCTTGGATAACCATAACGGGCAAGGCTATCATCGCGACCAATCACCCCAGAGCAGAAGGCGAATCCAGATGCCGCTTGCTGACTGCCATCATGCCCAAAGGGACCTGCGCAAATGCGAGCGGCTGAAGTGCAGGGCGCGCGCATCACCTACCCTTGCTGGTATGGAAGTCCGCATGTCACGAGCTCACCTGCACAGATGGCGGGCGCGTGTGGTGGTGTGGGTTTGTGTGCACTTTTTGACATGATCCCACCTGCCGAGGGAATTCGAAAAAAGCAAAGACATCCCCTCGTTCAAAGCAAATCCCCGGCCTTCCAGCGCGGGCCATATGGGCCGTCTTGGCGGGAATGTCGTCCAACCCGCGCTGTGACCCAACCAACACCCCTTGACCGGGGCAAACCGCGGGCCAACAACAAGCTCGTGGGCCTACCTCCAGATAAGGACGGAATGGCGCATTGGCTGCCTTTTCTCGTTTGCCTGCCGTCAGATGGGGGCGGGATTCTGGAGGAAGCCAGGCCTGGTGTTCAGGATGCGCACAAGCAGGCATTTCCAGCGAAACGGAAATAAGTGGGAATTGTCAGTCAGTGATCACTGTGTAGGACCCAGGTTTGAGATAGAAACGCCCGTCGACCGTCGTCTGGAATCGAGATTTGCAGGGAGCCATCAGACAGAACACAATGCGGTAGTAGCGCCGTTTGTGGAAATGTTTGTCGGTCTCTGCATACAAAACGTCCAACAAATGGGTTCCAACACGGCTGCTAAGATCAGCTGGTGCTCGCAAAAGTGCCGCCGGGGGTGCGACCTGTACCTTGAATAACGTTCGTTACTCATCTTATCCGCAATCGGCGCGCGTAGTATTGCTGTGGGGAAAACTCGGAACTCTCCCACTTGTCGGCCGTTCTCCGACTCCCGCGAAGGAAAACACAATGGCCAGTAGACACTGAGCAGCAGCAGCAGCCGCAAACCGCGACAAGCCTTTGCCAACCGCTTCAAGAGATCCGGCCGAGAGGTTGCCCAGGCGGGCGCGCTGCAAAAGAACCTCTGGTCGAACTTTTGATTCTCTTGGTAGGCAAGGGGGAAATGGAATGCCAACATGGCGTAGCAACGGCCGCCCTTCCAAGAGTGCTTGACATGTCTTGCCTCTCTGCGCCGAGCCGTGGCACAGTCGAATGGCGAACAGGCACTTCGCCGACAACCACCGCTCACTTGACGAGTTGGAGGGGGAGAACCACAATATATAGGCGGCTTGGCGGAGCACTTGGCGGCATGGCCAAGACGTCCGAGTCGGGGGTTGTCGCCGGGATATTGCAGCAGAAGCGGAGTCCTCCTCCGGGGCCACAGGTCCATCGACCTCTCCTGATAAGGAAGCTGGTTGACGCTGGTCGACGGCACCGACCAACCGCGACGGCGGACGGGAGGCCGACATCGCGCCGCCCAGCCCTCCATTCTCGAGCCGATTCTGTTATCCGGAAGAGTAGCCCCAGGACCTTTTGATCTGCGACGTTCGCGCCGCAGGGATGGGGGTGGGCTGCTCGACAGAGACATGTCCCATCCCAATTCCGTGCCTCCTGACTGGTCGCGGGCAGAGAGTCATGACACATCAGGTTATTGTTCTGCCAATCGATGAGGTGGTTCTTGGGAATTGAATCGACTCACAGATTACCCAGCAAATAAACTATTCGACAACTGGGGAAGACATTCGCTCCCCCTCTGCTGATCGATAACGGCCTTGGCACGCCAGGGCCCTTTTGCTCCTGGGATTTCGGCCGGCCGTCCAGACTCGGTGATTCCCCAAACCACCTGCGGAATCTGGTAATCGCCATTACGATCGTTGGTTGTCGTCGACGCCCGCCATGGGTATCAGCCGCCACCCCCATGAGAGGCAAAAGTTCCATGGCCCTGGTACCCTAGAAGGGTCGGATGGTCAGTTGCTGCATGGCGGCGGTCCCCGGTATGCGTTCGGAGCTCCAACCGTGAATTCCTTAAAAGAAACCCGCAGACCACCGCCTCCGTCGAGGGTTTCGCTTCTCTTTTGACATCAAGCCAGGTCTCTCTTTGCCTAGAGCCAGCCAGCACAGCCAGCCGGTGTGCCGACTTGAATCCGACAAGCACCAACCTCGACGACCCTCGTCAACATGGTGGCCACGAACCCCATCCCCGGGCCCATCCAGGCCGAGACGCAGATCCCCTCTGTGGATCCGGCTCACGACCCCAACATCGTCACCGAGAAGATTCGTCACTCTGAGCAGATTGACGATCTCAAGAGCGAGCTCAGCGACGGCGACCAGATCACGGATCTCTTCAGCCCGTTTCCCGAGGTCAAGGGCATCGAGCCTGAGGAGAACCCGTTCACTATCCGTGCCGTTCTGACGGGTATCATCCTCGGTTCTCTCGTCAATGCCTCGAACGTGTACCTCGGTCTGAAGACCGGTTTCTCGTTCACCGCCACCATGTTCGGTGCCATCTTCGGTATGTCTTGCCGTGCAGGTGATGCAAGGAGACTTGCTCGACTGACACACAAACTCTAGGTTATGCTATCGTTCAAGTCCTGGCCAAGACGGTCCCTCACATGCCCATCCTCGGAGGCCGCTTCGGCCCCCAGGAGAACTCCATCATTCAGGCCTCTGCCACCGGTGCCGGTGGCATGTCCGGTCTCTTCGTCGCGGCTCTCCCGGCCATGTACCAGCTCAACCTCATGTCCGACAACCCCCGTGAGGACTTTGGCCGCATCTTGACCATCACTGTCGTCTGCGCCTTCTTTGGCCTGTTCGCTGCGGTTCCTCTTCGCAAGTTCTTCGTCATCAACGTTGCTCGCGAGTTGAACCTTGTCTTCCCCACACGTAAGTTGGACTCGCTGTCGTGAACTCCCAAGCATCCGCTGACAAGAGCAACAGCAACTGCGACTGCCCTGACTATTCGTTCCATGCACGCCGTCGGCAGCGGTGCTGCGGACGCTGTCAAGAAGATCAAGACCCTCGGATACACCTTCGTGGGTGCTCTGGTTCACATTGTCGTGTCCCAGTACGCGGATGGCATCCTCCACAACTGGCACATCTTCACCTGGTTCTACATCTGGAGCGGCTACAAGAACTGGGCCATGAACATTGAGAACTGGGGCTGGTACATCCAGATCACCCCCGCCTTCTTCGGCTCCGGCATGCTCGTCGGTCTGAACGCCGCCTGGTCCTGGTGGGGAGGAACTTTCTTCGCCTGGGGCTTCGTCGGTCCTCTCTTGGTCAAGTACGGCGAGGCCGTCGGTGTAGCCCGAGCTCCGGATGACCCCAAGTGGCACGATAGAGTCGCCTTCAACGGCATGACTATCAGCGACGAGCCGGGCTGGGTTCCTTCTCCCCGCTACTGGTTCTTGTGGCCCGGAGTCATGGTTTTGGTGTGCTACTCCATGGCTGAGTTCGTCCTCCACATTGGTGTCATCCTCGACGGTGCCAAGTTTGCCTTCCGATCCGGAGCGAGAAGCATCAACAACCGCCTCCAGGCCAAGGGCAAGTCGAACGAATTCCTTGCGAAGCATGCTGCTAAGGCTGATGCTGCCGATGGTCTTGTTGAGGACTTTGCTCCTCCCAGCCAGCAAGTCCCTGCCTGGGTTTGGGCTACTGGTACTCTTGTCTTCGTCGTTGTGGCCTGCATTGTCTGCCACATTCAGTTCCACATGAACGCTGGCCTCGCCATCCTTGCCTGTATCCTGGGTCTTCTCTTTGCCTTCCTCAGCATTCACGGAGGTGCCGTCACTGACTGCACTCCTTTGACTGCCTCTGCCAAGGCCTCTCAACTGGTTTTCGGCGGTGTCACAAAGGGACAAGGACTTGAGATGCACAATGCGCAGCGCATCAACCTCATTGCTGGTGGTATTGCATCCGGTACTGCGGACGTGGCAACTGCTCTTGTCAGCGACTTCCGTGTTGGTTTCCTTCTTCGCACCCCGCCCCACTTGCAGTTTTACGCACAGGCCATTGGTGCACTCGTCAGCGTGTTCTTAGCGCCGGGAGTGTTCGTGCTGTTCATGGCTGCGTACCCATGCATCTGGCATGAACTTGACGCAACGGAAGAATGCGCTTTTCTCGGTATTTTTTCGCCCTCATTTTTTCTGCATTTTCAAACTGACCCGGTAAACGCAGCGCCTTCGGTAACGGCTTGGCGCGCCGTCGCGGAAGCTGTTACCCTTCCTCAACTTCCTATTACTCGTTCGTGTGGCATTTTCACGATCGTGATGGGTGTGGTGTGTGTCCTGCAAGCCGCCCTCAAGAACTTCTACCTGGTGGGCAACCGCACCAAGTACAGGGACTACCTTCCCAACTGGATGTCCATCGGTGTTGCCTGGGTTCTGGGACCTGATTCTGGCTATGCCAATGCCATTATGTTCGGAGCTATCACTGCTTGGTGGTGGCGCAAGTACTTCCCCAAGAATTTTGAGACTCACTGCTTCGCGGCTGCCGCAGGTAAGATAACTCCAAACACAAGTTACTCAAGTGAAAAAAACAAGGCTGACTCTAAAATCAGGTCTGATTGCCGGAGAAGGCTTCGGTGGTGTGATCAACGCCGCATTGGAGCTTGGTGGTGCCTCAGGCGCTTTTTACGGCACTGAGATCGCCATCCCCGGTGGAACATGGTAAACTCTGGCTCCGTAGACCACTCTATAATACCCTTTATACGCCACCTCAATAATATCCACGCTCTCTGTTTCATTCTTCGTTCCAAACATGAACTCGTGAAGTTGATCGATGTTCCCGCTCGTAATAGTGGGGCTCCGCAGACCGTTCCGGACTCTAGCCGGCGTCTCCACCACCGGAGCGAATCTGGAAAGACCCGCCACTGCCGCCGCTGCCGTCTCCGGTGCCTTTTTTCCTATCCGCACCCTCCTTCCTGCCCGAGACCTTCTTACTCGTCTGGAAGGAAGCACGTCTCCTACCTCTTACCCTTCCAGCACTACAACGATTAGTCGCCGAAGGGTATTCGCGAGCATAGACGAGCACAAATATATGCACTGGGTCTTCTCCTCGTAGGTAGGGTAAACGGATCATCTCCAAGGTGTGAAAGTTGAAAATCTCGCCGATGCTTGCAAAAGTGCCGAAAGGGCAGACCCTCTTCTTACTCAAATGTTTTCATTAGACGTCATCAACCACACTCAGATGGAGAGGTCTTAATCTCTGGTGTCCGGCGCCGATAACCAATTATCCAATTATTATCATGAGTTATGTGCCGTCTTTGACAAGCCCGAGCAGGAGTGGCGCCCCTAATACCACAACCAAACCAGGAACAAGAGAGATATGATTGCGCTGTTTACTCATTAGGGCCATTACAGAAAGCCATTCTCGCTGGGGATCCAAAAAGTCACCTGAGAAAGTGTTTCAGGCTCCCATCTTGATCCGGCCGATCGTCAGTGAACGATGAAATTTCCTCTCTCGGTACTTGATCGGACCAATTCCCCTCTTCTTCGCCGTTTTCCTAGGCCACCACATTTTCAAGGAGTTTTCTTTGCCTCCTTCATACCAAGAATTGATCCGCCCTTTCTGACTTATTCCAACTTCATAAGTCTTTCCGTCTTCGCATTCGCTCACAAAGAGCCACTTGATACTCTCTTCCTGCGTTGTCTCCTCATTGATAGCATTTCCCGAATTCAGGAGTGCGCATAATAGCCATGGATTTGTCATACGGCCCTCGAACATGTTGATGTGTGAGCAAGGCACTGTTTTGCTAGTTGATGTGTCGGTGAAGGTAAGCCCCTTGTCATGTAAATCCCCGACAAAGAAAATATCCCAACTCCGGGATATGGCTCAAAGGTAATGGGCGTATGATGGTGCAAAGCGTCCTCAATATCGACTATGATTGGTATCCTCGCTGTTATATTAAGTTTGCTAGATGAGGCAGATATGCGGGCTGAGATATACGGTGCAGCTTGCTTTGCTGACTCGGATGCGACAAGCGAAGAAAGGTGAGTGCCCATATTGACGATTTAGGAGGCTGTAAGATATCTGCAAATTTTCTATAAGTTTTGTACTAATTTGACCACCTTGTTACATGAGCCAGACATTTATGTGATGTTGGAGGTTGGTTGCCTGGCTGTGGACGCGCGGCTGACGGCGCGCATTGAGGGTACATCTGCATCTGCCCAAGTCACTTCCCATCACCTAAACTGGCCGAGAAGCTCACCAAAAACCAACAGAAGGCTTTGGTGGACTTAGAGCGACATGCAGCTTCAAAGTGGCTCTTCTTTTCCATCAGCCGTCATAAAGGGGGTCGCAGAGCAACACCTTGAACTTGCCGCTACTCTGACTGCATGTGAACAAAGCATGACTTTATCACATGAGCGCGTTCTTTCCACCTTCACCGGTTTCGATCTAAACACGATCATTCTGCGTCTCCAAACGCCACGAATGAGCTGTTTATCTTAGAATGATGACAAGATACCGCTCAGGGCGAAGTTTGGTCTGCGGGGCGGATCGCGGAATATGGTACAAAAGTCCCTGAACCCTGCGAGCCGTCACCGTGGCCCCGGGTTCTAGCCGCTGCTTATGGAATGATAGTTAAAAGCGAAAATGATCGAGACCTTTGTTTTGAGGTATGAACCAATCATGCTGCGCGTATTACTGCTCAGGTGGCGGCGGAAACGACCGCAGTGTGAGAGAGTTTGAGCAGTTTTCCCGATCTAAAACCCACTAGACCTCAATCACCCAAATCCTAATCGCAAACTCCGCATCAGATGCAACCTCCTCGTGTGGTTCATATTCGTATAACTAGGAAGCGGATACCTGTCGATCTTGTATCAGCTGGGACATCTGCAGCCTTGGCGATCTAGCTACATCATCATCATCTAATATCTTCAACATCTTCGATGAAGCTCCATTCCTTCGTGGTCCTTGCCGTGGCGGCCGGCCATGCGATGGGCGCCGGGCAAGGCCTGGTCGGTTACGGAATCACCATGTACAAACCTCCTTGCGCCTTCGCGTGCCGCGATGCAATCTCTGGTGCAACTTTGAATTGCTCCACGACCGGATCAGACGATATGGATGGCATGTCTGGAATGTCGATGAGCGGCATGGTGATGACAGACCCAAGCTGCTACGCTACCGACGACGCATTTTTGCAGACACTTGCTTGGTGTGTCTCGACTCGTTGCAAGAACATGCCCACCTGGAAGCTCGAGAAGTTCTGGCAAGATAACGTGGCCGGCACAGACGTCGTTCAGCCGGACCCGAAGGAGACATACCAACAGGCGCTGGAGAAGATCAGCGGTACTCCAACTACTCTATACAACGCCACTGGGTCTCTGAATCAAACGAGCCTGGTATCCGAAGACCTTTGGTTTGCGGCTTACAATACCGATACGATCTTCGAAGATCAAGAAAGCCAGCAGGAAGGATTTGGGTGAGCAGTACAACACCCCCTCAGACATTAACTAAGTCTAACAATATGCAGTCTGATTATACTCCTCTCAGGCGTTGTGATCCCCATCGCCGTCTCGCTCCTACGCTTCTTTCCCTTCCCGGCAGCTTGGTGCACCAAGTTCAACGCGTTGATCATCGACCCTCCTCTATTCGGTCACCGTCATGACACGCCCGTCTTCTTTGGACTTGCCCTGATGCCAAAGCGTGGACAGGCTCTCTTTATATTGTACTTCATAGCCATCAACACCGTACTCTCAGCAGTCAACTATCAGTACGCCGACCCCAACACCTGGTATCCTGGTGACGGCTGGCGGTGGATGTGCATGTTAATATCCAACCGTCTTGGACTGCTAAGTTTCGCCAATCTACCGCTGGTATTCCTATACGCCGGCCGAAACAACCTCCTTCTTTGGGTTACAGACTGGTCGCACTCAACGTTTCTCTTGGTGCACCGATGGATAGCAGCCATAGCAACCCTGCAGGCTATTCTGCACAGTATCATCTACCTGGATGTTTATATCAAGAACGGCACACACGCCACCGAGTCCCGAGAACCATACTGGTACTGGGGTATCATTGCGACGTTGGGTCTGGTCATCATGTTTCCGTCTTCTGTTATACCCATCCGCAGGAAGATCTATGAGGCGTTCCTTGCATGGCATATTGCTGTGGCTATCCTGATCATCGCGGGATGTTACTGGCATATTGTCTTCGAGTTCAAACACCAATGGGGTTACGAGGTATGGATTATCGTGTGCATGGCGATCTGGGCTTTCGACCGCGTGTTTCGAGTCCTGAGACTTCTGCGCCACGGCATCAAGACAGCTGATATCACGGCCGTCGACTCAGAGTATGTTCGCATAACCATCCCGGGTGTTTCCGCATCTGGCGTTGCATACCTATACTTCCCAACTCTCACTTGGCGCGTATGGGAGAACCACCCTTTCTCGATTGCCTCCGGCATCTTGTCCTCGACTCGCTCTCGAAGTGAAGTCTCCCAGCAAATTGACGGCGACATCGAGAAGATCTCCGGCAGCAGCATCCAGGCCGCTTATAAGAGGTCTACGGTCAGTCACCGTCCCGTCAGCTCGTCGCAGACATCTGACAAGCCACCCGAGATGGGGATCACATTTTACATTCGGACCCAAACAGGTTTATCCTCACGTTTGAGCACTCGCAGCACGATCCCTGTGCTTGTAGAGTCTGGGTACCCATCTCACGGGCCTCTGTTTGAATCACCGCACAAAGCCCCAACGCTTGTTGCAATCGCTGGTGGGGTTGGAGTGACTGCTCTTCTGCCCAGTTTAGCCGGTCATCCTGGCCGCTCCAAGCTGTTTTGGGGATGTCGATCTCAGGCATTGGTGGATGATATAGAAGTCTCAGGCTCGCTGTGGAGGGTTGAGAAGGAGGTCTTCATCGGGAAGAGGATGAATGTGAGAGACGTGCTTGAGAGCGAGCTAAATGCTACGAGCGAAGTTTGCGTGATGGTTTGCGGGCCGGAAGGATTGAGCGACGAAGTTAGAACTGTCTTTTCGGAGATTGTGCGCAAGGGGAATGGAGTCAAAGCAAGGCTCATCGTGGAGTCTTTTAGTTGGTGATATTGCACAAGGCATCATTTCAAACTTTGGCGATCAAAGGTCCCAAAGCCATCCTTCCTTCAGATTCATACTCCAAAGGTTTACGTGCATCCAAACACCGCCGTAGTCTAGTTTTTTTTTTCCATCTGTAGAGTGACGCCAGTTGTGCATTCCTCGTATTTGGCTGGTCGGCATTCGGTATTGAATGTCCACGATGTGTCTTCGAATACCAAGTGCTTCGTTGCAGAGGAAGTGTTGATAGCCAGGTAGAGATCAGCATAGTCACTCGTCGATGAATAAAGGCTCTCGCGCCATGCATATGATCTAGGTTGTTGGATTTATTATAGTTGCTGTTTAGTTGGTATCATATAATCCTCATTCCCCCATTGCTCTCGCTGTTTAATCGGTTCTGAGCCACTGTTTCAGGTCAGTTAAAGTCAAACAGAGGTAAGTATTTGGGGTTCGAGGGTCATACCTTTGGTTTACTTAAGATAGCACTGCAGGGCACATCTGTCGCTACCCCAGTAGTTGGCGACGTGAACAAACTTGCCGCCCTCGTTTCTTCCGGCTCTAGCGCAAGGCATATCGCAGTCTGAGTCCTTGTACGGGTCCTTGCCGCCGTTGAAGTCGTTGCAGTTGTGCCATGCGGCGACACTGAGCTTCTCGTACTTGCAAAGCGGGTTCTCGCTGATCAGCTCCAAGCCTTGGACGGCAGCGAAGCCAGCGGCAAAAATGATAGTGGTGAACTTCATGGCGATTGTTGGTTGAAGGAGTTTTAGTCCGATGATAGGCGAATATTTCCATCTACAAAGAAGCCGGGGAATAAAACGCGACTTTATATAGCATTCAACGACGTCTCAGATCGAGCTGGGTGGTACGCAGTATTGTGGGAGTTCACCGCTGGTAATAGACCACGAACGTTGATCAGCGCGCCTCGACCCGTCGATCAAACTCAAATAAAGTAAACCGGGATCCAATGACAAAGATGCTGGCATTTTGCCGCGAAGCCTCGTCCTGATAGGGACGAGACAGGGATCACACGAGTCGTTAATAATATCCCGAGTGGAACTACATGGCGAATGGAGCCAATTGCCCCGTCGAGCACGATATAAAATCAGCTTGGCTCTCCCGCATACCGATATCGAAAACAGAAATAACGTGGTCCGACTAATAATAACATCAGGCGGTGGCAGACAGGAGGTTAACACTAGAATACGAAGAAGCACACGGGACCCGCTATTGTTCAACTTTGGGTTTGCAATTAGAGAAAGCCTTTCAATAGAACCTAAAACAAAAGAAAAAGGGCTAAAGTAGGACCCTACACATCACAGAAATTGGAGATATTTCGAAGCTCTGAGGGCTTGCTGTGCTGGACCAGTTGGTCTAATAGGTGGCCTTTCTTCTCAAACGATTAGGTGGATGGGAAGATAGGGACACAAAATATATCAGAGGACCTCTTAACGTTTCAAGTTAGTAATCCAGGCCATCCTTCAGGACCTCCAAACACCAACATGAGTCGTTTGCGCGACTTGTGTTCACTGAATGAATGTTTCGAGGACATGGACCCATCATTGCGGGGCCGATCCGAAGCGGACTGAACATAAGAACGCCTCGCTCCCCCACCCTCATCCATACCATAACCCAGACGAGAATCACCATCTAAGTGTGAATGTGCGGTGTCGTCATTTTCCAAAGATTGACGCTGAGACGAAAAATCTACTGCAGCTGAGCACTGTCGTCCAAGCCACAAGTATTATAAGCTGCAACAGGATTACAGCCTGAAGTTGGGTTCTATCTGCAAAGTTTGATGATGGCTTTCACCGTAGCTCCCGGTATGCTACTATTAAAGACAGAAAAAGCCAATTATTCCTTGTATTGAGCGAGCGTATCAAGTTCAAGAATGTCCCCAGAGTCCAAATCCACGCCTGATACTAGGCTTTGAAGACACTTCCTACCAAACTCACAAATGGCGTGGTACCTCTTCACTGCTTGGTGAAACCACTCCACATCTGTTGCTTCGACGTTTGCGATAGACTTGATGTTGCTAACGCCGACAGCCAATAAACAAATAAGTCCAACATTAGGCCCGCAGATCTTTTGCAACTGGCGTCCCAGTTTGACTTGTTGTCTCAACTCAGCGCGGGTGCGTTGGTTGGTTGGCAGGCCTTTGCACTGCAGAATTCGGTCATAGTCGGCGCTGTCGACTCTCTGTCTCGCGGTTTCCATTCTCCTACGCTCAAGCATCTCTGCTATCTCGAGAAGTCCATAGAATTTGCATATCCTTATGCATCCGGAACCATGCTCGCAGTTGTCAACAAACGTGCTAATTGTAGAGACAGACCGGTAGACATTGTCGCCCTCGGAGCTAAGATCGCAGAGCCCTGTCTGTAAACTGTCCAATTGGCCTCGTGAAGCAGCAACTTCCACCAATTTGCGTAACGTCTCCTTGCTTGTTATCTTCTGTAGCAAAGACTCCGCGGCACTTTTAAATGCTTCCGGTCCGTTGCCACGACGGTCGCGATCGGCCACTGCCTTTGATTGACGTTGGCTGCACGTTACTGAATCCATTCGATCAGTCTCGACGGTCTTTCGGCTTTTTTTGGACCGATTAAATAGGTCTGACGAGCTAAAATCATGTTGCCGGGACTTGGAAACTTGACTCAATTTCTCGGATGTCTCATGGAACGTAAAGTTTTCCCTATCTTCCCCATCCATGGAGGCCGGCTCCACTGACAATTGACTTTCGAGTTCGACTGCTTGTGTGATGCAGATCATGGCTCTGTTTAGAAGCTCTCTGGATCTTGGATGGTGACTTTCCAAACGCTCGAGCTCCGTTCTGAGTGTCGATAGAACATCTTGTGCCACCGTCTGAGAGCCTCTCGGGTCAGTCGATTTAGTCGAAAGGGAATGTTCGCCTTGCACATGTTGCTGAAGATCTAACGTCCTGAACGAGCAGAATGGACAGAACACAAGCCCGTGCTCGTGCTCCAGGTGATTGCGCAAGTCCTTCAAGCTCATCTGTTGTTGGCGGCATATGTCGCATGCAGGATGGTCTTCTTCATGGTCTTCAAGAGCGTCTTCGTCAGGTTCTGAAGCGCCACAAAAAGTGCAAACGACCCAATTGTGCGTGAATCGCAAATGTGGCTGCATTCGTTCCTCTGGAAGGTGAGTTCCACGCTCTGGACATCGACTCATTTTGTGTTTCTCGGACATGTGTCTCATGTCGAAGGATGTTTCGGACGGGCATAATGAGCACGTACGTATTTCGTGAATACCAGTAAGATAATTGTGAAGTAACCCTTTCTCCAAGTATACTGTTTCACAGAAGATGCATTGATCCCAGGCGTGGTAAGGAGATGAGGTAATGTGCGACCACAATTCTTCGATGGGCGTTTCCAAACCCCATGTTTCGCATTCGAGGCACCATGGCAGACCATGTGAAGACCGAAGGTGACCTAACAGGCCACAGTGAAAGATGATCTCATCACAGGCATGGCATACTGAGTGTGGATGGGCCCTGATAATATGAAAGACAGGGTTATCGTTGTGACAGTCATCACACCAGTGGAGATGATGCTTGGCCTCCATATGGCCTGTGATGGCATCCACCTGTAAACCATGACAGAAAGGGCAGTTGTGGTATTTGCTCAGGTGATCCTCATCCTTGCGTGGGCTGAGGATCTTCTTGCAAAGCTGACAAGGTCGATAACCGTGGACTTGGGTGCAATGGTTTTCAAGACTATCCAATGCAAGTCTGCTACTGCATACGTCGCACATTGTCTCCCCATGCTCTTTGAGATGCTCATTCAAGTCTCTGAAAAGCATGACCATGTTGCAGATGTCGCATTGCTCAAAGTCCACTGGAAGGGGACGAACAACCGCAAAGAAAGGAGGTTTGCTAGGGAAGAATGTTCGCGGGAACTTGTCGAAGTGACTCTGCGCTATGAGCTGAGACTCGCAATCCATGAGACAGTCCTTGGCCTGCTCCAAGTGGTAGATTTGAGGCCAACGATTATGTGCAACTCCATTTTGTAGTCTTTTATCTGGGTGAACTGCCAGCGCGGATCTTCTATAAGCCAGTTGGATATCTCGGCTCTCAAACGGACACTGTTCTGGGTGTAGGCCAAGAGCGTCAAAAGGACTGAAAAGCATTATCTGTTTAATCGAGTTTTAGTTTCACACCTTAGGGTTTCTTAGTGTTCTCTAACCTGATCGTTTGAATCTCAGTTGATAACAATACAGTTATGACTGAATGAAGAACTTCTTTTAGCTTTTGCTGCACTCCTGGGGGAGTAAGACACGAGGTACAAGTCTAGATACCGCCCAGTTGACTTTTTACAAGAAATCCAAAAGTTTTTGTATCTATCTCCAAGAGTGGAAGCCAGAGACAAATATGAGAGTACTTGGAGTCATGCATCTCAAGTTCATCGGCTCTTAACCCCGGGCGGGGGATTGAATCGGCAACTCCAGCACGGGCCACAACGGCTCTTGCAACCCCTTGTGGCCCGTGCATACCTTGATCTGGTTCTCGCTTTTAGAGAATCAACATGACTGGATCCACGACTCTTCCAATGGAAGGTGATGTGGATCGGTACTTCAGTGACGAGACCTGCATAGATGCTCAAAGGATGATGCAAAAGTCCTTCGCTGAAGTTGCGGGCGCAAGCGAACTAAAGGTTACCGAGAACGAGGGTCTGAGTCGCCCCATCAACAACGTGGCCGACGCCGATTGAGGCGTAAATACCTCTCTTGTTCGAAAGAAGTGTTAGTCCCGAGGTCTTTGTTCAAAGACATAAGCTTCACCGTCCTGGAGCAAGTTCTCGTTTTCGGCGGGGAATAGCGGCATCCCACCAGCAGAACCGTCATTCGAACCCTGTAATGACGCCTTGCATCTCGTGAAAGTACAGAAAGCATGTTTCGATTGTGGGCTTGCCTAATGCGGGAAGGATTCGACGGCGGTCCGTCGGGTCCGGATAGGGTCCCGGGTAAGGGTGTAGGCTTCGGCGACGTCGCCGAGCAAGGGGTTGACTGTGCAATCTTCACTTAGACCTCTGTCATTAGCAATTTCGACACCTCACGGAATTGACATTGGAAAGGTTGTGGAAGTGATGTTCTACAGGCAGCATATCAAATTAACAGCCTTTGGTCGCAGAACGAGTTCCAAAGCGTGAACATTGGTCTCGCGAGTAGCTCAGAACTTTGACCTGAGTTCCCTATGATTTGAGTGTTACCATATTGTTCCCCTAAATCATGTTGGGAAAGGCTGCCAAAGCAGCTTGCCCACCCGTGCGTACAAACAGCACATTATCTCCTTCAGCAAACTCCCCCAATTTGGCCTTGTCAAGAATCGCACCCAAAGCGCGTCCAGAGTAGATTGGATCCGCGACAATTCCCTCCGTCCGACCCAACAGTCTAACAGCTTCAGCCGTCGACTCACTCCAGCCCGAATGGGTGCCAGCGTTGTATCTAGTGTCCAGCACAACATCTTCAGGCTTCACAACTCCATCCGCAAGTCCAATGAGCCGAGCAGTTCTCTGAGCAATTTCGAGGATTGAAGCTTCAAGTACGCCGGCCGGCTTGTTGTACGTGTCGATACCAATGACCTTGCGCTCGCGAGTCTTCTTAGCAGGTTCGTTGGAGGAGGAAGACTGCAGGCGATCCGCGAGCTTGAAACCGGCGAGCATTCCACCGAGCGTCCCACCCGAAGCGACAGGAACGACCACAAAGTCAAAGAAGACGCCAAGGTTCTGCTCTTGCTCCACCACTTCGAAAGCCCAACATGCAAAGCCCAAGCCACCGTATAGATGAGATGAGGCACCAGAAGAGATGATGTACGGCTTTTGACCGTTGGAACGAAGGCTAGCGGCGGCCTCCTCGAGAGTGATGCCTGGCGCAGTGTACTCTGCTCCAAGGATTTTGTTCACCTGCACGTTGCCGCTCACATCGTATGCCTCAGGGTTGGGCTTCGGTGGGTTCTGGGGCACCAACACTGTTTTGAGACCCAGGCGGTTCGCAACGGCAACCACTTGTCGCATGTGATTGCTCTGCACCCCGCCAGTGGTGACGATGGTGTCGCATCCGTCATTCAAAGCAGAAGGAAACACGTACTCCAGCTTTCGGACCTTGTTGCCTCCCAATCCAATCCCAGATGAGCAGTCTTCCCGCTTAATCCAGATTTGAACTGGAGCGGGGCTGCGTTTTTCAACATGCTTGGACAGGCGCGGCAAGAGATGAAGAGGAGACGGGTGATCAAAGAGAAGAGGCACGCGCTCGAAAGACGCCAATGGCTCAGGCAAGTGGACCATGTTGAAGATTGCTATGAAGAAAACTTGGAATGAATTTTGAGGATTTGGCTATTAGTCAAGAGATATGCGAGGAGGAACCTGAATCCAGAAAACGAGAAATGGAAGTCCAAGATATTCCTTCGTTGTCCCATCAAATCACTCTCGGGTTACCAATTGCAGTATACGACGTACCATTTCGTCGACGTTTCTTCGACGCCCTTCTTTTGTCATCTGCTCCATGTCAAATGCATCGTAGCATGCAGATGACGAGATTGCCTCAACCTATGGCGCTGCGGATGATATGATTCAGGTTTGTGAGCGATCTTTTCTGACCTAGGCTCAGGCCGGTTACATTCGGCCTTGTGAAGCATCTGCCGACTTCTCTCGCCGTCTTGGTACTGCTCGGCCATTGACTCTTATCCCACATGACTTGCATCAGGCGTGTCCGCAGTCGATCAAGTCGAGCTTCGGCTTTCGTCCCGGCTCCGACGGGTTGAAGTCGTCAAGGGTTCGTGTCAGATTCAACATAGGTAGGGCAAAGTGTGGTGCGGGAGATCCGGCTTACCACCCCCGGAGTCGCTTGTCTGCGATTCATGACACTGCGTTGTCTGTCACCCACGGGTTCTGGCCTGAAAGAGTAATAGTTTCGATGGGGATCACACGAATCTGGCATAATCAGCAAGGAGCTCAAGACACTAGCTCCATGCGAGCGCAAACCTTAATTTTTCTTCAGACTCTAGGCCGCTCCATGCACCGACGTGCAGATATCACATTTGATCGTGGGACGCTGAGGCTCCTCATCTGTCCTACCCTTGGAACCCAATGACCCCGGAACTAACGTGGTAACCGTAGTGGGAGCTTATTTCCACATGATGCCTTTGCTAGCCGAACTGCGTAACGGTTCGGGCCGTTGAAACTAGAATGTGAGGGCTTCCTGCACAACCCCCTCCTGCTCTTGGCGATTCAAATGGAGTCAGTGTGGGAAAATTACATGCAGTTTATTTCAGCCAAGACGCAACTACTATGCTGGAACAACTGAGAACTCTTGTGAGACTACACACAGCCCCACCTTTTCTTCAACAGGATCAATGTTTTGCCCATTATTTGAGAGTGACTCCGAAGAATTTCCCGAATGATGTGAATTGATTACTCTCGCTCAAAGTCGTGAGGATACACAAAGGGCATATTCAGTCAATGATGATACTTCCAACTAAGATAGTGACAAGGGAAGATTTGGCTTCTGCAAGGAGACATCAGATAGCCACTCCAAGATCCCTTTCCATTCCTCCAGTGGCAACAGAATCCAAGCGCTGCTCCTGCAGAGTCTTGTTGAAGCTCTGGTACTTGCTGAGAAACCATTCCTCTGCCGTGACCGACTGCCCGTTTATGCCTTGAAAGACGACACTGTCGCCAGCCCGTAAGAAGTAGGCTGTAGAGTACCTATCCTGAGACATCTTGTTACCGTGGGGCAGCACACGATGCATCGCCGACCGGAATCGTCGCTTGGACATGAAACGAAGCGTGTCGGCCACGTTGATAATAGCATGTCCTGGCTTTGGGGCCACGTACTCCCAATCATTAGTCGTGGGCGAAACAACCTGGAGGCCAGGCTGTTCATTGAAGAGAAGGGTGAAAGACCCGACGTCAGTGTGGGCATTGTGGCCCCGAGCAGTCTTGTCCTGGAGCGCATCACTGACGGGATGATGCAAAAAGAAGAGCGTGCTCTTGGAAGGAATATCGTCCGGGTGATACTCCTCGAAACGCTCTTTTCCCTCTAGGCCCACTGCATCGGAGAGGCGCGTAAGCAACGTCTTCAACACGAAGTGGTCCGAGAGTTGGAACGTTTTGAACAGGTCAAAGTTTTCTGCCACCACGCCAGGGAGATGGCTATGGTTAAGCAGATGAACACGGCTGATCTGCTTCATAATTAGTGTCTGCTATTACGACAAAGCTCTCATTTGGAACGTACCCTCAAAGCTTCAAAACCATTGAGTGTATTCTCGTTAACACCAGACTGCACGCCAGGTGGTTTGTAACTTGAATCGTCAACATTCATCAGATAACTCGCAAAGGAAGCGGCCATACCCATGAGCGTCAGAGATGGTCTCGGTTCTCAGCTTTTCCTCCAACGGCTGGTTAAACCATTGCTTCATGATCTGACCGGCAGACTCATAGTTCTTGAGCATGGAGCCAGATTCCCAGTCTCGGAGATCAAGGTAAAAGAAGCCATGATTATCGCATGCGGACAGCAAGGTCGAAAGTGACTTTTCATCCTTGTTCACAAGAGAACGAAAGTTCAGCGTGTGGAGATTGGCTTGCTCCAGGCCGGAGTTGTTGTCGAGAGTTACAGCAGGCATGATGCTTGTTTGTAAGATACGGGTAATTGGAATTGAATTGGTTGAACGTGCGATCAGAGGATTGTGTGAAGATGGCGTTATGTATGCGTGAGTCTATTTACCCTTCAAGAGTTTAAATATCAGGTCTAAACAAACGCCAAATTAGGTTAGATAATTAAAATTTGTGACAAAGCTGCACTATTTGGTTGGCAATTCGGCGATTTGGTCAGTGTGTATGAGTCTGAAGACGTCAAGAATTTCGCGAGTCATGATCGTCCTTCACGTCAAGGTGGGATGCAACCGCCAACTTCAACGTAACTCAAAGTAATTCTTACCATGAGTTGCTCAAGCAATGTAACACTTCGGTTTCTCGGCGTACGATGACAAATCCATGATCTTCTGAGTGTATGTTCGTTTCTTTTGTGATCTGTAGTTACGTACGTCTAATACTTGGCAACATGGGGTCGCTCCTACCCTGAAGTTGATCGAGCCCAACAAGGCGCGCAATTATGATCCCGCAACAAAACAAGATATTCAGCCGCCAAGTAGAAGGTTGTATCAGCGGCTATGCAACTAAATATCTCGGGGTACAATGTAACTATGCGCAGCCTCGTCTGATCATTGCGTAATTAATGCTTGGCCTGTCCTTTCGGAGGTTGTATCGATCCCGGGATTCAAACTGCATCAACTCGATCGAGATTAGGCAAAAGTCTTGACAACCCATCGTAGGGTCGCATCAGTGTGGCGATCTCATATCCTTGACTATGGTATTTTCTTCTGCTGACTTCCATATTTCCATGGTGCCGCCATTGCCGCGTACAATGGCAACGCCAAATCGTCTCGTGAGACATTGAATCCCGCCTGCGGCAAAGAAACCTTATGCAGGCGAGAACACTTGCATAACACATTTCCAAACTCAATTATTCAAACTGCAATTCACCAATCCGAGTTAACCATTACTTGATGATGAAAATTGTGCCAGTGGCTTACGATTGTCATTACTAGCGAGGAATTGCAAGATGGGAGAAGGAGTGTGTTTATTTCTGCGCAGATAGGTAATGACTGACTATCAAATCAAATGTGCGTTGCAATGCCAGATCCCAAACAACCCAGCAGTGATGTAGTTTAGAACGATGCCCTAAGCTCCTGTGCCATTCCGCCAGACAGAACAGTCTGCTGTTTTTGGATAGCATGAGGCAACTCGTACATCTCATACTTCTTCAGATACCACTGCTGTGCATCTGACTCTTCTTCATTGCTGTCCTTGAACTCAGTCGAGTCCGTGGCCCGCAAGAAGTAGGAAATAGAGTAGCGATCCTCGTTTTGCACCCCTCCCAATGGCAGTACACGGTGTAGGGCCGAACGAAACCGCTTTCTGGAAAGAAAGCGGAGCGTGTCCCCGACGTTGACAATAGCGTGTCCGGGTCGCGGCTCGACATACGTCCAGGCCTCATCAGACGGAGAAAACACCTGTAGGCCCCACTGCGGCGCAAACAAGAGAGTGAGAGTACCGATATCCGTGTGCATGTTCTGTCCAACGTTCTTGATGTCTTGACTTCCAGGGGGGTAGTGAAGGAAGTAAATAGTGCTCTTGGATCGGCTGTCATCACGATGACTGGTGTCCAAACGAGCCTCACCCTTCAGCTCCAAGCCATCAGAGAGACAGTCAAGCAGGAGCTTGAGGATGAAATGAAGAGAAGCAGTGAATTGATCGAAAAGCCTGAGGTTGTCTTGAACAACCGAAGCAAGGGCCCAGCGGCCAGTTAACTCGTGTCGTCCGATCTAACAAGTCAGTCACACGTTCCCCTTTTCTTCTGTGAATACGTACCTTAAGGGCCTCAAACCCATCATGGTGTCCCTCAACGGAAACTGACTGGTTGCCCAAGGCCTTGAATCTGATTTCAGTTAGTCGATGCTGTCCATGGTCTTCTATGGAGTCTCGTAGAGGCTTGTCTGGAATCGGGAACAACTCACCCATGGGCAAGAGACACTGTGGGAGTCTTGAGCTTGACCTCAGTTGACTGCGAGAACCAGCTCTTGGTGACTTCGTCTATCTCCTTCAAGTCTTTCCAGAACTTCTCAGATCCGGTTGCTTGAAGGTCTAGGTAGAAGAAACCGTCTGTTTCACAAGCTTTGATCAAAGCTTCCAGGGAGTCATGGTCCTTGTCGAAGAGGCTTTCGAACTTGATAGTGCGCAAGTCGGCCTTGGGGACATCCCTGTACAACTCTGAGATTGAGGAAGAGCTCATTCTGACGCAAATTGGGTAATTGATTTGAGAAAGATTTTGAATGGAGTTGGGTTTCTGTGACGGATATCCCTTACTCCGGAGGAATCCCTTCATATATGTGCCAGTCTGAGGCGCGTAACTTGGCCAAGATTTCTTGGGAGCATCAAGGGGCATTGACGACTCCTGTCAACTATGGCAGTCAATCACAAAGTCTTCCATTCAGGACTTCAGCACTTGTGAACTTGAGTTGCCGTGTTCTGAGAACGCACAAAGTCTACCGAGGCAACTCGACCGATCCTAGTTGCATTGGCACTGGGAACGACCTTTGAATGACTCGATGTCTGTATGCAATACAACATCACTTTTGGCGACATTGCCCACCGGCATTCTTTGGCGGCGAGAATAAAATCTCCAGGGGTCGAATCTTGTACGCGTAACTCTCACGATTTTCAGAGGTCGTAATAACCCCTGCTCATACCGCCACAGGTGCATATGGGCCGGGCCGCCGAATGCAACCATAACTTCGGGGGTTTTGTCCGCCCACCACCTCCCCAGCCCTGCTCTTCAGCACCCGAAATTTGCCAAGGGCACTTGCCAAGGGTAATGTAAATCGAGGGTCTCAATGGGGATCTGCCCGGAAGCTCGGCGCCAATCTCGTCGCAACCCGAGCAACATATGGCTCAATCTTCGTTCTCCCTCTCCTGCGGATGAGACCTTACATCCGGAGGTATGATCCTTGCCAATGAGTAGCAGGTCCTACTGGTTGTATCAATGGCCTCATGCTCATAACCGCTTATGCGCTGATCTGCAGTGAGGTGCCCATGTTTGGACTGAGCTCGGCGGAGGAGTATCTCCTGGGCGCATTAGCCGCCGCAGGCAGAGAAAAGCGACATGGAAACACGGATCACGAGTAAGGACAACCTTTCGCAATGCAATGGTTAGATTATGTAGATTCAACTAGGTTTGATGCGTGTGTGCTTCTATTTGTGTAAGTGAGGCAAAGAGATGGCGCCATTCGAGATTGCAACTGCGAGCAGAACCAAGGTCCCTCCCATGAGAGCAGATCCCCCAAAGACTTGCGCGTACAGGAAGTCGCCATTGCCCCTCTCAATGAGTGCACCAGCCAGGGGAGGGCCTGTCAGACAAGCAACGGAAACCACAGTAAACACCATTCCTGTTCTCATACCCATTTTCTTCAAGTCCGTTGTCAACCCGGAGCAGGCCGCTGGAAAAACGCTTTGAACACCTCCAGCGAAAGATCCATAGATGATGCAGAACGCAAATAGCCGGCCCTCTGAGTTGACTGAAACCCAGCAATAGAGTAGGAGCCCCGAGAAAAACGTGGTCAGAATCAACGTTCTCATTGGTCCAATAAACTTGTCCGACAGCACAGCTAGAAGTATGCGTGCTGGTATACCGACTGCATTCATAACAAGCAGAAGTGTTAACGAGGTCGTGGAGGAGACACCAATCACCGTTCGGCCGTACGTGGGGAACTGCAAGATGTTAGATTCCTGGTTAGATGCCGGGAGAGTGCACTTACGTAGTAGAACGCGAAGAAGATTGCCCAGAAGCTGAGAAACATTCCAACGCAGAATAACGCGTAAGGAAGTTCTTTGAAACTTGACCATTCAACAATTGGTCCCAGTTTTCTTGGTGGCAGTCTCGTTCGAGCCAAAGCGAGAATGATGACTGTGTTGAACAGCATCACGAATCCCATGACCCTGACCGTCCAGCCAAATCCAATCTTGGGCAGTAGTTGTTGGGCAATCAGTGGAAAGAATATTCCACCACTGCCAGCACCTGAAGCGTTTATGGCAATAGCCATCGATCGTCTCTTGACGAAGTACGTCGCCAGAAGCGCAATCGTTGGGCAGAACGTCAGTCCATCGCCAAGCCCTGTGCAGATTCCTTGGGCGAGAAATAACTGCCAGTACTTTGTCGACAA
Source organism: Colletotrichum sp. SAR 10_99 (assembly GCA_028654355.1). Lineage (NCBI taxonomy): Eukaryota > Fungi > Ascomycota > Sordariomycetes > Glomerellales > Glomerellaceae > Colletotrichum > Colletotrichum sp. SAR 10_99. The sequence continues at coordinate 209,349 of JAQIUT010000013.1, forward strand.
CGACGTCATGAATACTCCAAGAAGCTGAAAGAAGAGTCCGGCCACTATAACCTTTCGGTAGTGCCCAGCGTCGGTCGCGCGTCCTGAGAAGGTGCCGACGAAAAAGATGAGGAAGATTTGAACAGAGCCGACCCAGGAGATTGCGGACGGAGAAACTCCTAAAGCAGAGACGTAGTAAGACTGGAAGAATCCAAAGGAATTGATGTATCCCCAGGAGTTGAACATGACCAGATGAGCGACAACAGTTTGAGACCACGCCTGGAAGCCTCCGTCTGGAGGAGGCCCCGGGTCGGACGCGTCGTGCTGTGCCGCATCATCGTGGCTTTCGGTGCTGTTGCTGTCGGGAATCGAGCTTGACAGGCTGTTGTCCACTTGTTGGGGAGGCTTTTCGTTTGCGGTAGCGGCGGTCATCGTTACGGTTGTCCAAAGACTCAGATATTACAGAAAGAATCGATAACTATTGCTAGACACATTGTCTGGAGCCGAACATCCAGAGAGCCAAAGTCGTGAAATACAGAGGTTCCCCTGACGGGCGGCTCCGATCGAGGAAACTGCATTGGGAACTCAAAGGGCGCGATATTGACATGTTGCCACGGCCACTTCCAAGACCGCGTATACCCAAGTTTCCCTACCGGATGCAACTCAAGACATACAACGCACTGCCAACAAACAAAGCACCATTTGTAAGCTGGTCTCGCTTCGATTGCGACAACAAAAAATGTGATTGCGCCATAGCTGAATCCTAGACAGATCGGCCGGCAGAAGCAATTCGGGTCCGCGACAATTGGAGCGAGTCATGTCAATACGCAATGCAATGAAACTCTCCTTTTGTTGATCACGACCACCATCTACCAACCCCTGAACGGACATCGGACCTAGTACTGTCCATGGATGCACACGTTTCAATTAGGCCTTGTAACTCAATTGAGTCTTGCGTCTGAGTTGGGAATGTACTAGAGAGTTCCGGCGTGCCGAGCATGTAGTGCATCGATGCAAGAGTTGTCACACTCTTAGAAGGGGCATGTTGCGAGTTGTGCTTACTGCACAAGACTAAGTCTTGCCTGCGCTGTAACCCTACTGGATCTCTGCTGTGACAAGAAGCGCCAAAATACACTCTGTTGCTTGGCAATTCACTCCGTCGATGCTTCTGAATGATGCAACCGCTGCTGTACGAAATGGTTGGGTCCATGAAGTCTGCTTCTCTATGACATTCTACTTGAAATCGAGTATATGTATTTGACTCAATCATCAGTTGAAATTCAACACAACAAAGCAGAACTTAGTTGTCACACGCATTCTAAGTCATATTATTTTTTCCTACTTGTCAAGCCTTCATATCAAACCCCCAGATTGAAGATGGCTGTCACATCTTCCAATGGTGCCTCAAGCTCAGATGCACAGCCCGTTCCATCTTGGATCTTGCTGAGCAACCTGGCGGTTGCATCTCTCAAAAAGTCACATCAGCATACCACTCATTCAGGCGTACGAGTCTACGGGCAGGGCACAGCTCTGGGTTCCGGCGCATACACCTGGCTGGATGGCGATGCTTCCCCCAGACACTTTCACGAGTGGGCCACTTCCATAGAAGTCAAAGGCGATCTCGTTCGGTTTCAAACGGCAGCCATGAACAACCCACCTCTGTATGCCGTACAAAACACAACCACCCGGGCATGGGCTATTGGCAGCAACCCTTTCATCTTGAATGTTGCGCGTTCGCAGTGGGGGATGCCCATTGGCTTCGTCGATCCCACCGTGATCAACCGCGACAGCACTACGAGTTTTCAGGGAGTATCTCAACTGCCTCCGCATACCTATTTCGAACTCAAGAAAGATGAAAGTGGCTGGCTTTTGAGCACGCAAGAACGCAGAGACCCTCTGTTCTCTGCCTTGAGCCCCAAATTCACGGACTACGACGAAGCAGGTTCCGCTTTTGTCTCCGCCGTGCAGAAGGCAGTCTCTGAGATCACCGAGTCCGACAAGGAGGTTGCCTCTCTCCTCTCGGGAGGTATCGACTCAGGCGCTGTCACTACCTTTGCTGTCCGTGCCGGCCTGAAGGTGACGGCCTACAGTGCCGGCTCACCTTGGGGAAATGAGCATGAAGAGGCTCAAGAGCTCGCGGACTATCTGGGTATTCCCCTCGTCCGTCTTGAGCTTTCAGCAAAAGATCTCCTCGACGCGGTTCCCGAGACTATGCGAGCCTTGGGTACCGCAGAGAGAGAGCGAGTGGACATACAGATCACTCTGACAGCCTTGATGCGCAGCGGTCTCATCAAGGAGAAGCACATCCTCACAGGCTACGGCAACGATCTCATGCTGATTGGTTTGCCACCCGACTCTACGGACGCCGACGTGTTGATCCGAGACATCATCACCGAGGTTGACCTTGCGCGTCACAGCGGCGAGTTCCAGGATTTTGTCGCCGGAACGTGGGGAAAGAAGCTCTCTCACGTGTATTGGCATCCGGACGTTGTTCAAACAGCCTTGGATATTCACCCGTCTTGCAAGGTTCATGGTGGTCGTGAGAAGGCGTTCTTCAGAGCTGCGATGGAACAGTTTATACCAAAGACTGCTGCTTGGCGCAAGAAGATCGGTATTCATGTCGGGGGTGGCATGCAGGGTGGCCTGGACGCTTTGTTTGGGGGGCTGGATGGGAAGGTTGAGGTGTATAACAGAATCTTCCGCGCACTTTCTGATCAGACTCTGGATGATCCGTTTGGGTCTATCGACCATCTGGCTCCTAGATCGGACGAATCCGGAAAATGAGTCTAAAGAGATCAGAGAGTTGTTTTTCACTTAGAGATGACCGGATTGCAAATTAGAACATTGTGAAACGATTGAAATGCTTAACATTCTGAGCTTCAAGTTTTGTTAGTCTGTTCCATAGTCTCATTCCAGTAAGCGGCCTAAATTCTGCCCGTTAAAACTCAAAGTTTCGGGGAAACAAAATGACAACAGCGCCAAGACCGCTGCTTTTATGGCTGACCGACCTATTCAGAAATTGTTTATTACCTGCCCATGATTCTAAAAGTTTTATTACTTAGCAAATTCTGCCTTTGGTGAACAACACCTCTCTTGAGTTGAAAACTCGCGACCCTGATTGAGATTGGGTATCATCAACTTGTGTGTTGGACCTCAAAGTAGCGTCTGGGCGGCCGAAAAGTAAAATAGATTGTGCAAACGGATCGACATATTCTCCGATCTGTTCTTAAGTCTAGGCAATATCTTAGAGTTTGGGTAGGGCTTGTAAAACATCCCACGCGGGCCGTCATGATGGGGGCATCTGCCAAGACGGCTTGAGTGGGCAGTTCCGCAATGATGGAGTCACCCGCAGAACCACGGATGACTCCGAAAGTTAAATCGAAGAGCCTTTCTAATTGAACACAGGAACTCGTAGTCAAGTTAAGGTCATCGACTTCCTGCAATATCATTATCAAGTGGCTGGTCTATGAGCGGCGATAGTCCATCTCTGGGAGAGGTGCTTTTGCCTGGGATTAGAGCTATCAACAACGAAGAACGGCCGACCGATGCAGTGCAATATTTATTCGTAGAAATATACGATGAATCAGAGGTATAATGCTTTGATTCTAATTAGCTTCGCTCATGATTCATATTACATTCATGAATCCAGACGTTGCGATAAGACCAGAAATGAAATCCTTTGATGATTCTTCTAGCTAACCGGGTATAGAACTCGTGGCCTGACGGTTATCACAATCTTCTGTTGATATTATGATTTCTTCCCCAATATCTATGGTGGTGATAATTTGTACTGTTATCATTGCCGTCTTCGTCGTCCCCGTTAGTTTAGTCACCCCTCATATTAACTCCGTAACCCTATCCTCATCCCATTTGTCGTTCATGCCTTTTACCCGCCCGAATAGCAAAACTCTCCAGGAACGGGGTTGATCTCGCCAAAAATGACTCCATGTACACGCAAAGAATGCGCTGTCCGTTTGTATAAGGATATAAGCCTAACACGATCATTAAACACATAAGGTACTCCACCTCAATTCCAACTCCACACCGCGAAGTTCGCAACTAGGCAGGGAGGTGACTATGGAGATTCATATTGAGAGATGTACCTGAGACTAACAAAAATGGTCGATTTGCACCCTTAAAATCATCTAGCAAAGTACCTTACCCTTTAAGAAGGTTGAGATAGCTTCAGTTAAATACTCCCTTCCTTGGCTCTCTGGATAAGTCGCCCGGCAATAAGGTCTCCATATTCCCGGTCAGAACATCGATGTGAAAGCCCGTAACACGCACAGCAGTTGCCGCCGAAAGGATTGGCTTACGGCCGAAGCCACTCAGCTTTCCCCTTGGTGGGGTGGCAGCTGCAGAAGCGATGTCAGAGAGATGGTTTTGGTTCGGGTGACGCGGCGGCTACAAGACGGGGCCGAACTTGCAGCCAGTGAGAGAGACACGGTCCCGAACCCCGCATGTCATTCGGTGTCTGCGGCGTTGAGCGGTTTGGATATAGTAGGGGCTGCAGATGAGACGATGGCCTGCGGCAGGGTGAGTACGGATCCGCTAGGGCGTTGTGTGGCTGGTGTCCAGCAACATGTCGTGTCACCTGCTCAATGCCGGACACGAAAATTGAAATCTCAGGAATAATTTAATCAGTTTGCGGGTTGAATTTCTCTTGAAGACATGAAGATGTGCAGTGAGCGACACGATGGGCAGAAAAAGCTTCTTTGGAGCTAAGCTTTTGGCAGTCAGTGCTCTTCCTTGACATTTAATAAAGATGGCTTGGCCTTGGCCGTCTTGGCGAGAGGATCTCAACAACGACACTTTCACCCAATAACTCTGATCCCGCCAGTGAGTCTCATAAAAACATGTGTTGATGATAAGAAAAGGTGCCGATCTGAAGGAAAAAAGAAAGGTATTGTCTATTTCAGACATTGGTCGTGATTGGCCTAACTGAACGCTACGCACTGGTTCATCTGCACACGCCCACTATCAACTAAACCATCTCCATTTGGGACGATATATCGAATTCGAATTTGTTGTTTTCTGAATGTTCTCATTTTTCCACGTCTTCCATTCTCTCGGCCTGCCCGAAGACCAAACTTGCCATATTGCCGAATGTCTGCTGGTTGTATCTTCCGGCTACTCATTCCCGACCGCCGAAAAATAATGGAAATCCTCATGGCGTCATTCACCCCTTAGTACTCGGCCGATATGATCGGCCGGCAGCCGATTTGCGCGGATCAGAAAATCTTTTACCGGGGGCGGCGAGCATTTCCATCTATTTGTTCAAGAAGGATCCATCTTCATTCCATGAATTTTAAAAGCCTTTCATCTCCCACACTCTCCGTCGCATAACCCGCTGGAGCCTGCCCTCCTCTCCATGATTCATCCCTTCCCCTCCTTCCCGATTTTCCTCGCTTCCCCCTTCTCACCTGAAGGTAAAAGATTAAAGAGGCCCCAATCTTACGGCTCAGGAGGGAGGCTGACTAGGACCACTGGGGGGCCGCGCTACGGTCGCAGGGTTTAGCGCCCTTGACCCTGCCGAGGATCCACGTTGTGGGCACGGGGGTCAGTTTCAATGTGTTCAGTTGATGATCGGACGAAAAGGGGAACTTGGAAGAATGAACAAACGAGAATTTGAGAGGCTGTCTGCGCACTCACTCACTCTCCTTGTCCAACCACCAGCCAGCGAGGAGCTCACCGACACGATCGGGCCTGGACCTGGAAGGCCATGTTCCCAACCTGCATGCCATAACTGGGACGAAAAAGTCGAGAACCGCTGGAGATGTGCGTTTTTATGACGCGCGGTATTCCTGGTCAACAGCCAACGAAACGGAAGCCAGCGGAGTCTGCCCCAGGCGAAGTCCGGTCTGGAATTGATGATTGATGGTGCGCTGAGCGTCGGCAGATTCGTCGAGAGGCTGAAGAGGCGCAATTGTGGGAGTCGATCACAGATGGAACGAGGTTGCAGCACGGAAGGATCTCGTTCTTCTGAGATGCCGTCCGGCTTGTACATGCGCGTCTTTGGAACCTGGTAGATTACTCATTCCCAGTACGGGTGAATTTGTATCGCCGGTAACCAGGACGGCGCCCGGTCTGGAAGCCGCATACGATGTGGTCGCCCGTTGCAGTCGACTGGTCACAGCAAACGGTGCCTGGGCAAGCCAGCGGGTACGAATAAGCGACTCACGTCACTCCTGAATGTGCGTCCCAAGGGAGAAACTTCTTGAAACAGACGATTACGGCAACCCAAATTTCCAGATGATGAACGTGGATGCAACAAACATGATCTGTCACCCGCACTGGCAGCATCTTCCCTTCACCGTCCGACCGCCCATTTACCTCCGTCAAGGAGTTCCCAGGCGTCAAATCTCCATCGCAAGGTCATCGAAGATGAGAAAGCCGAGGACCGACGATGGGATGGAGTAAGAAGTAGGCTCAGCCGGCACGATGGGGACTTGGAGACGGACGAGGCAGCGCGAAAAGGATATGTTGGTGGGGGTCACTCGGCGGAGCCGCCTGAAAGATGCGTGATGGTACCGTTTCAGCGACCCCAGTCAGGAGCAGGACGGACAGGGATCATATCATGACGGACGCCTCGTGGGCGTCTGCGCAGGGACACCGACCAAAGACGGGCAAGACTCGGTCCAACAGGAGCCCACCTAGCCTCACTCAAATTAAACAACTGGGCGACTACAGCCAAAGATGGGAGCCCTGTCCGCGCCTGGGCCAATCGCTGGTATTCCCTCGGTCGGATGGTGTCCGGGGTTGTTGGTCTGCCATGTCCAATGTTCCAGGACCACGGATGGATCGCATCTGCGCGAGTCTGGGAGCAATTGGGGCGTCTGGGTCTCCAGAACGTCTTGGAAGGCTGTTGGACCACGCGGTGAGCAGCTCAACCCCTCGAAGGTGTGTGCCTGTCTTTCTTCTTTCGTGCCTGGTCAAGCGCTGGCCTGGGCTTTCCGTCCCTCGTCCGCTCCTCTCTCCGTCACGAATAGATTGGATCCCGATCCCTGGCTGGGTCCGGACTGGGCCGTCCATGACACCAGCGCAGTGACGACGACCGCTCGCATAGGGGTGCGATGGGTTTGCTCACCATCCATCCGTATAAGATCCTACTCATGCCACACCGGTTTTTTGCTCGTCTTTCTATCTGAACTCTGCGTCTCATTCCATCCGGTCAAATTCCATTCACGTTCATTCTTTCACACTCTCTTTACAGCTGTGCTAGCCACAAGCCACTCTTTTTGAGCTTTTTACAACATCGCAAGACAAATCCCAGTCTCTCACTCCCTTTTTTGAAACGACAACCTTCGCTTTCGTCGAGTTTATCAACACCGAAATCTTTCAAGATGCAGTCCAAGATCGTCACCGTTCTCTCTTTCGTCGCCGCCGTCTCGGCCCACGGCAAGGTCACCTCGCCCACTCCCCGTGTCGCCGGTGATGCCTTCAAGGAGGCTTGCGGCACCACCATGTGGAACACCGAGCAGTCCGACCCGTACGGCAACATCCAGGGCCTCGCCCAGCAGGCCGGCAGCAGCCTCGACGCCTCCAAGTGCGAGCTCGCCCTCTGCAAGGGTTACAAGTTCGCCGACAACACCAACATCCAGAGCTACTCCCCTGGTGAGACCGTCGACTTCAAGGTTGAGATCCGCGCTCCCCACACGGGTGTTGCCAACGTCTCCGTCGTCGACACCACCTCCAACTCCGTCATTGGCGAGCCCCTGATCTCTTTCACCAACTACGCCTCCACCAAGACCGGTGTCGCCGCCAACAACACCGCCTTCTCCGTCACTCTCCCCGACTCCCTCCCCTCCAACTGCGGCACCGCCGGCAACTGCGTTCTCCAGTGGTGGTGGGACTCTGCTGAGGCCGGCCAGACCTACATGTCTTGCGTCGACTTCACCTCCGGCTCCGGTTCCGGCTCCGGCTCTTCTGGCTCTACCACCCCCGCTGCTTCCGCGGCTCCCACCACCCTCGCCACCGTTGCTACTCCCAGCGCCACCCCCTCCACCCCGGCCTCTGGCAACTCTGGTGCCTCTGACGAGTCCGCTGCCACCCCCAGCGCCACTCCTTCCGCCCCTGCCGTAAGTCATTCCAATCCTTTAACGTCCCATATGTCCGAGGCTCTGCTCTTAGAGTTCGGATTGAAACCGTTAAGAAAAGTTCAAAAGAGTTCGTTGTGCTGACCACGAAACCTTGACAAACAGTCCTCCTGCAACAAGCGCCGCAGCTCGAAGCGGGCTCTTCGCAAGCGCTTCTAAACAGGAAAATAGAGTTTAGAGAGACGTCGGAGTCGCATCTGATACCCGGTCAGCCTTGAGACGAGATGACTTGGAAACCAGACCTGAAAGTTTCAAAAAGGGCTTGACCCCGCAATCTGGGATTTGCAATGTTCTTGTACAAAGTTCATACCATTCAATGTTCAATACTTATTCTTCGCCCAATACTTGACTGCCACCTGTTGTCTACACACCGTAACGATGTGCGTCGTGACGTGAAACGTGATGTTCCGGTACATGAAGATCTTGGCTTATGCGGGGAATTTTGGACGAAAGGCACTTTCCGAGCAGTCCAACGGCCTCGCGAATGCTCGTATCCTTCGTCTGAAGGCAAGGCCTTAGAAGGCGGTCCTATTGCGCAATTTGTCAGCTGAACATAATCATCACGCAATGTGCCTGGTCGAGAATAACATCCCATCTTCCATCCCACCACCATTGTTCACTACACGTGTAGGAACTGAACCTTAGCAACTCATCAGATTGTCCAATGCACGACACCAAGTCCGAACTGCTCTAGTCGTCGTCTCTTTCCTGAACGACGTCGTCAACGGCAGCTAAGCCAGAAGAGTCCGTCTCTTATGATGTTCAGCTAAGATCCTAGGATCGGCTCATCCACCCGTGAAGCGAACGGTCATTTATCCACAAAGGCTGCAAATGTCTTCGCCAGTTGTAACCTCAGAGCCCAAGCAGACCCCTCCACCCCTGTGACGATCCGCCAGCGCCCGGTGCTACGCTCACCAACTGCGTCGCATTCGTCAATCCGAGTCCTCCACCAAAAGTTCATAGCGATTGATGGCAGCTCATAGCGGTGGCGGCGGACACGGCGGGAACGGAAGCAAATGCTGTCTCCGGTGCGCGCACCTTGAGCCCGTCACTGCGTCGTCCGAAACGAAACAACATCAGAGACTGCGGCGACGCAACCTTCCAAAGACCGGACGGCAGGCATCCCCTCGCTCCACATCCAGGCACAGCAGCGGCCGCCGATGCCGCAGGATAATCAGGACAGCCAACAGCGGCGTCCTTGGCAAACGCCGCGGGATCTGAATGGACTCGCTCATCGGCGTCCGGTCGTCGTCCCTTCATCTGCCCGTCGCGCCGAGTCAGCTGGCCCAGCCCTACAACATGGACTTTGGGCTGACGGCCGTTTTTTTGCAACCGGATCAGCCGACACCCGCCTGGGCGGCGCACACGGGCGAGCTTACTTCGTCTGGAGGTAACGCCGCGATAACATCGGACGGTAGATCGGAAGCTGCGGACGACGGATTAAGATCGCAATTATTCGTCATCCATTTCAGCCAGGAGGCTGTTGAGACCTGGCAACCCCATTCGAACCAGAAGTCGGCGCCTTTCTCAAGAAACGAAACGGAAACATCTGCCTAAGACGCCCTGGCTCATATCGCCGGCGGGATAGAGCATGAGTCAATATCACCGAACAGCGATGACAAAGTTTGCCACAAGAAACACCAGCTTGACGCTGTGAGCGCCAACGTTGCCCCTTCTGAACTCAACGCCGAGCAACTCGCCCGCCTAACCATTGGCACCAAGTCTCTAGCGACACGGGCAAACTTCCCAGCCTGGAAGAACGAATACGCGGTTGTCGGCAGAGTCTGCCTGCCTCTTCATTATGACGATCTTGAACAAGTTGTATTCACGGTACCTGAAAAGAGTGTGTCGCGGGTTTGAACCATGGATCGGATCAAAAACCCGAGAGTCTGGACAAGAAACCCGGACGTCGATCAATCACGACATGGATCAACCGGCATTACTGTTTGTACTCCTGTGTCAACGACGACATTCTGTGACCTATGCGGTCAAGTCATCTTTAGAAACATGCAGACGCGCCCCGGCCGCTCGTTCGTCACCAGCAGGAAAGTAGTACTTGCGGCTACGTGAGCCCTCGACGCTTCCAATTGCGCTTATCCTGCATCTGCCGCAGCAGTTGTTGCAGCTTGCGAGAGCATTAATAACGAATATTGGCACGTTACACCGAAGTCGACTTGGTACAGCTTACTTTCAAGTCCAACTCTAGGTAAACAGGGTGTGACTTAGTGAAGCCAGGCCAAGGAACACGTTCAGTTACCTTCCTATTCTCAACCATCTCAATACCCTTTGACCAGCCTGGGTTACCAATCATGCACAGGAAAACGGATTCCGGCTTTGTGTCTCGCAGGTTTGCCTTAATCGTTTAGCGATTCCCGTCGGGCAGAGTGGCGAAGACTAGTGGTGGCGAGTCGGAGGGTCCTGCTCCATGGATCTTGACCGCAATCTGGCCGACTGTCCAGCATCTCCACCCCTGGATGCATCAAGCAACAGGGATCTTCCGGCGTTGTGGCAGAGTGGTCTAATGCGCAAGACTAGAAATCTTGTTCCTTCGGGAGCGTCTGTTCGAATCAGGCCAACGTCGAATTCTTTTTGCCGCTTTGAAGAGCAACCGAATTTGTGGCAAGGATACTTTTTGTAATGATTTTTTGCACCCCAATCGTCCCTCAAGTTTCAAGATTCTAGACAGATTGAAAAGCCGAACGTAGGTGCCTGTCTCTATGTATGAAAATCTGAGTTCCTCCAAGGAAGGAATTCTTCAGTGACGGCCGGCACCTTCGCTGTAAGCCCGCATTTCGTCGTGACTTTGGAAGAATTGGCCAGTTAACTTACCGAATATTCATTCCTTCGGTGAGACATGTTTTCTGGAGACGCTGTACTTCTGTTGGTATTTACTGGTTGTTAGTACAATTGACTAAAACATGGCTTGTCTTCAAGTCAGAAGGGTGATTGTAAATTCCTGAGCCTGCCACAACATGGCAACCTGCTAACACAATGTCTCTCAAATACGGACAGACGAAGATTTAAGCCCGTAGTATTCCCACTAGCTTGGTTCGCGAATCTGGGTTCAAGATCAAAGTTTTCTTAGCGCATGCTTCAGCTCGTTGCATTACACGCGATGGTATCAGCCGTGGCTTTTGCAGCATGCATCCTAAGCCTTCCGTTCGCGCATGCCACCAACGACGATGTGTATGAAGGTACTTTCATCCCGGGCTTTAAGGGAGTGTGTACTAGTAAACTTGAGTTATTGATTCTGTTTCCACAAAGACAATAGGCTCAAGCAGCACCTCGGTAATGGCTTCCGCTCAAGCCATGTGCCGATGTTCAAGCGTCAAGCTACAGCCGGTGTCGAGTCTCCTGTGCCCGTCTTGCAATTCGTCTTGACCATCATGGACTTCACTAGCTCCGTTCCTCCAGCCACTATTTCGGAAACATTTCAATCGGTCTCTTCGCGCAACACGGTTGTCTCTTCGCCAAACGCCTTCTCATCAGTGGCTTCTCCGACCACCAGTTCGGGGATACCTACACCGATGGTTTCGAGCAGCAATGCTGTCACTTCATCAATATCTTCAGCGGCTACTATTCGTCCATCTCAGCTGAGTCCGGCAACTGGTGTAGCAACTGCGTCTCCTGAAACCCCCAGTTCTACAACAAACAACTCAGGACAGCCATCATTTCAGACATCCAACGCCAACTCACAGACCCCTGTGGCATCGATATCTTCGACGCAGCCCTCATCTGATCCAAGCACACCATTCCCGGTCGTAACCAGCTCCAGATCATCAGGTCCGTTGTTTTCGAACACCTCGACAGCTGCTTCTACAAGGATTGTAGACTCACAAACAAGTGCGCAGCCTCAAAGCTTCACGACGACCTCCACATTGGGTGCCGGATCCCTGAGCTTGAGTACAACCCTGACTACGCAGAGCTCGGTGGATGCATTCACAACTACCAGTTCTACTGCGTCATTACCTGCTCAAACACAAACCACCAGTTCGCTGGCATTTCTTTCTGAACCTTCTGGTACTTCATTTACTACAAGACATATACAAAGCACGAGTACAGGCAGTGGAACGGGAAGTAGTGGGGGCATTGCTACTGAGTCCACCAGTTTCGATATCGGTACGAGAACATCGTCAACACGGATATCGTCAAGCGAAACATCCATGACTAGTCCAACATCACTTCCCACGGCAAATCCATCAATATCTTCCACCGTAGGATCTGCTCAGACCGTGTCATCAGCTGATAGCTCCGCAAGTGAGCCGAGTACGGTCACTGGTAGTAGTGCGAGCAGCTCTTCAACTTCCACCAGCACCAACGGTGGTCTGTCCACAACCAGTACCAGTACTGCGTCGCCCACCACGACTACCAGCGATGTCTCGTCCATATCAAGCACCCAGAGTATATCATCCTCCAGCACTAGCGGCACGTCAACGAGCACCAGCAGCATATCAAGCAGCTCTGGAACCAGTACCACATCGACATAGTCAAGTACTACAACCTTTAGTTCGACCACGGGTATGCCCTTCTCCATAGCACCAGACGCCATTCGGGTTGACGAAAAGCTAACACGCGCAGCTCCTACTTCCACTATAATACCCGCCCAAAACGTATGCCTCAAAGTGACGAGCCCAGCGTCTCTACAGGGTTACATAGTGACTCTTGGCACGAATCGCCTCGTTCTCAAAGCCGGGAATGACGCCACACCAGCTGCATTGTTCGACATAAACCTCACCACCGGCCAGGTCTTCGAGAGTACCGGCCAAACAGTTGCTCTAGCTGCGCCTTTCGCCATGGATACGAGGCCCCTGAATGGGTTTTCGCCAGCTCAGGCCGCTGCACTTACGTTGGCTCCTCTAATTTGCCAAACGAGCTCTTCCGGCCTTGTTTCTGGTGCAACGCTTGCCTGCTCAGCAACCGGCAATGATGGGCAGAATGCCGCAACATACACCAGGTTCTTCTATATTACAACGGATGCCAATGGTACAATTCGAATGGCCATCCCTAGCCGAGTCTTCACCGCCACGCAAGTGGAGTTTACACTGGCGCCATATTCTGGCGTTGATTGTACTTGATTTCCGAGCAGGGGAGGCTTTCGGGATACAACAGTGACCACTGAAGGATCGGGGCGTCCATGGGCAGCTGACTGTTCATCTCTGCGCCAGATACATTGCCTGGAAAAGCTGGTAAGGCTAGAGACGAAGTTGTATAATGAAGGGTGATTCACGGAGAGAGACGTTGGCCCTTTGAGTAGCTATCATCCAAAGCCAGCCAGATAACTACAACAGGGCTGTAATAGCGTTTATTAATGCCCGTTCTCTGTTGTTTGGAAACCACATATAACATATGCTACCGTGTCACTGAATTCAAGTTGCTCTCTTGATAAATGAGTCTCATTAAACAAGTGTCAAATACACAGAGCTATGTGGATTAGGAGGCCAAGAAGTCCGACATCGGACAGAATTCTAAAGAAAAGCGCTGAAAGAAAAAAGGCTGGCACTTGCTCCTATCTGGTATCTTCGAAAGAATAAACTGTAGGGGCTTTGCTAGTTTACTTTGTGAAGTTATTTAGCTTCCCTTCTTTCCTGTCTGTGGTTGAAAATAGAATGGGAGAATGCAAGTTCTTAGGTAAAAGAGCGCCTCTGAATCTTTTTGACCATGTCTTTGCGATTTTTCAAGCTAGACTTCATTTAGTCCCTACTGAATATACTTGATACATTGTTCTTTCAGACTTGCATGAAATCCAGGTGCGCTCAACCATCTCTACGCGCTTGCAACGCCCAGATGTCGTTTAGAACACAGCCAACGTTATATTCTTACCCCATACTCCCATGATAGTCTTCACGAGGGCATCAAGCAGTCATGTCAGTGCTCTGGGAGTCTCTCTTGCCTTCTGAGCAAACTGAGTCCTCGCCCTAATTCTTTATACCACGCTTTCATCTTTTGTGTCCCTGAGCATTTATACCAAGGCCCGACTACATCCTTTTCTTCCACTTCCACTCTCTTGCAACTACAAATCTCCCTCTCCCCCTCACCTCCATATTCCATCTTCCGCTCAACTTTGCATCATCAGCCCATCAAGGCTCACATGCAGCGTCACCAACGGAACTACGCTGTCGTCAACTGCGTAAGTAGCCCGGAAATTTCCTTCCCGAATCTTCCCTCGCGCGATGATGATATTTTCTCATTCCAAATCCGAGGCTGCGTCAGCGGTTGGTGCGGACCTTCCATCATACAACTGACCTTGCGCTTTCTCCCCCACGATCTGATTTTCATCTCCAAAGAGTTCTTTCCACTGACGACCTTGAGATTTTAGGATCGATCTCTTCCTCACCCGCGTCGATCGAGCGTTCCTGCCTCTTCGACAAACCTTTCGGCAACCGCGCTCCGAACTCCCGACCTGTTCACTGCCGCCTATCGCAGCATCGCAAGGCAGCTCGGCGTAAATTGCCGGTACGATTGCTATGGTATGTTCTTTCTCATGTTCAATACTTTGGTCGCCGATTGCTGTGGTGATGACATCGTTGAGTGCTGGTAGTCTGATCCATGCTTGAGAGGGCAGGATGATTGACCCCTCACGTGTCTGAACAGTGCTTTCCTCTTTCATAAAATTCCCATGAACGATTTTCTCGAACTCTGGCTAACCAAAATGTGTCGTGTCACAGATTCTTACCATCACCTACCGCCTGTGGCAAGTCCTTTGGTCGCTCCTGCCAACGAGTGCCACCCCGGCTCAGATGCGAGAAATACTGCCTCCCGACAGCTATTTGCACCGTAAGCGCACTTGTTCTTTTTGAGATTTTATCACGATGATTCTGTCATGATGACAACCCGGCAGTGGTGCCCTGAAACCTGCTTGGAGGGCAGGATGATTGCAATTTCCGGTGTCTGAACATTCACGCTTGCCCCGACCAACAGTCCTGCCAACTAGATCTCTGCATCGTCTGATCCTATTCACAGAGCAAATTTTCTGGACGCCATCGGGACTGATCCTCATCGAAGGCTGCCGTTTCGCCGATGAGCCCTTGACACCGCGACGTCTCAGGCGAATTCGAGGGCTCCATCCCATCACGCGTCGCGCCGTGACCCAGCTGCCATGGTGAAGCGGACTCCAGAAGCGCAATGTTGCACTTAACAAAGCACAAGTTGCCGCGTTTGCAACAGGCAAGTACCCGTTTCTCATCGTCCCCATTGCTGCCACGCCTCTGTTGTGATGACAAACTTCTCGCGATGCTGATCGCTGGTGCAAAGCGACTATGATTTCTTGTTTAAATTGTTCTGAAATTCTACATCTGCACTCCAGATTTTCACCTCGAACTTCCAAGAATATTGAACTAACGTCCACTCTTGCAGGTCTCGATTTCAAATTCGTCTGCAACATCACATTCGGGGTTGAGGAATATCTCTTACAACACTCTACCGCTTAGACACCTGGAAGGCCGACGGGTGGGGCCCCGGATAGAAGGATATCATGGGTGGCTTGCGGGTTTGGCCAGTCTTGCCCTCAGCACGTGCGCGGTATATAAGACGCGCCTAGCCGGATTGAGCCTCGAAAATTTTCGGCAACCTCCCTTCTGCATCACCACCAAAATTTGGTCGCAAGAGCTGTGATGAGGCTCTCTCAGCGAAAGACCTGAGGAGCGGCCGGCAAGCTTGGTTTTCGCATGGAAGCGATGCATCTGCTCGTTCGACACGAGCTGTCATACTAACTGCAGCATCTCTGGCACCAACCAAGTGGAAGGAACAGAGAACGCGTCGGTCTCGGCTGTTTGACGCGACAGCATCGCGGACCAGGTAAGCCAACTCCCCTCTCCATTTCTCACTTTACTTTCCTGCCTCGCGTGATGTTTTCTCAAATTTAATTAGACGTCGAGATCCAGCCTACATCTGGACCTTTGAGATCAAAACCTAGAGCCTGACACCTGGCCTCAACTCTCATTTGAATGAATTGTCGCACTCATGTCGAATCCAAACTGACATGACCATTCACAGGACCGTTACCTTTATGAGCAGCCAGGCAGAGTACAGCCAGACTGCGGGTGCGGAGGATATTTCGAAGCAGAACAGATCAATTGACTTCAATTATCAACCCAATTTTCTTCGCTTGTGCTCGATCGTGATGCGAAATGAGTGTTACCCACGAGATGGTCCATTAACTACGCCAATCTCATTTATGCTCCCGTTGCACAGATGGGAACCACGTCAATGATCGAAGCATACGCATCTTAGAAATGCTTGCCACTTCACTGCAACGTCGAGAAAGTCTGATCCTGTAGGAGTCGAAGTTCCACATGAAGAGGACGATCCTTTGTCGAGATGTCCCTGCAGGAGCTGTATTGAGGGACCCATGGTGCGTCTTGAGCTTTGGCTTCTGGCATGAGTCCTGTGCGTTCTCGGCTTGAGCGATGGACCCTTGGTTTCGCCTTGATAGCCGTTCGCTGGGTTCTTCGACTTCATCATCTGATGTTCTACGTCCCCGCCTCCCCTGTATCACAATCGAAGCTAACAACATCTTCGAACAGGTCCTCTGTCCACCCCATCTCTCCGCCAGGGACTACCCCGCGATCCGTTTCCCCGAACGGAGCACCGCGCCATCCGCGACTGGGCCATCTTACCGTCAACATCAGATGACGGCGTGCACTGATACATCGCCAAGTCGAGGCCGGCGGTGACGGCGCGGGGTCGAGTATTCTTCGTCAGCATCCACATGGGACCACATTCTTGCCGTCATCAACCCCACGGTCCCCACCTCTGCTGAACCATCCCCCGCGGGGTAGGCGATCGCGAGCCACGCAGTCGAGACCGAAACGCCGGCGTGAGCTGCGGATAGTCTCTCCGTTCTGGACAGGTCTTCGTGACGCAGCAGTATCTGGTGCCCAGGGGCCGTTCTTGTCATGACCCAGTCATGAACACAGTGCTGTTAGATCGCTCCGCAATGCACAGCCAACACAGATGGACAATGTCCTGGCAATCACGCCGCGATCAAATAGTCTAGACCTGTGTTTACAAGCTGTTTCCTACTTGTCAGCGCCTCCTCTCCGACTCATCTCGACCAAGGCTCGACATGCACCAGCATCTCTGTCCATCGTCTAGTTCAGGGATGTCGCGCCCAGACCCAGCTGTAGTAAAAACCAAACTTGACCCCGTTCTCCTCCACATCACGACGTATCTCCTCTTGCAGCCTATCAATATCCTTCTCGGACTGCATTGTCTCCAGCCCGCCGTCCTCGAGCACGCAGAGCATCACCGGCCGGACCAGCTCTTTGGAGATCTTGAGCATCGGCTCGCGCAGCATGTCCCTGGTGCCGAAGGAGTTGAAGATCTTCTCGTCTACGTCCACGAACCCTGCGTCTTGGACGATGAGCGGCAGACGGGCGGGCATACTGCATGATAGTTAGTCAAACCAAAGTTTCTCTGATATCGCAGGGCACATATTCGAGAGGGTGACGTACAAGGGATCACGTCCAACCTTCATGGACCACAACGTCCCAATCCTCATCCACTCGTCAAAAGCCTTGCTGGGCGGAATAACCCTCCACACAGAATCCCCCACCTCCTCCCAGTGCAAAAAGCCACCGGGCCGCAGCAGCGCATACAAATGCTTCGCCACAACCGCCCAATCATCCTTCTTCATCCCCAGCGATATCAGCCTCACGTGCACCATATCAAATGTCCCGTGCATCTCCTGCGGAAACGGCTTCAGCGCGTTGTGCTGCATCATCGACATGTTCCTCGGCAGCTCCGACGCGGGCGGGAACTTGGTCGTGTCCATGTCGATGCCGCGCAGCTCCGCCGTCGAGGGCAGCTGCGCTGCCATGTCGCGCAGCCAGATGCCCGTGCCGGTCGCGAGCTCGGCGACCCGCGGCGCCGGGAGCTGACGCAGATGTGCGAGGATTTGGGGCGGGCAGAGGCCGCCGCAAAGGGGCAGCCAGATCTTGTGGTGGTTGTACTCGAGGCGCGCGCGTTCCTTGGCGACGTCGCCGCGGTTGAGGACGTAGATGCTGTCGTCGTCGGGGTTCCAGCGCTTGAGGCCGGAGTCGAAGTGTGGGCGGGAAACAGCGGCCATGTTTGCTTTGGTTTTGTTTCTATGTAATGGCTAATGTTACGTTTGCGCACCTTCGCCCGGGGAGCAAGCAAGCCTGCCTCTAGACTGAACTTATAATCGCTCACTCTGCCGGGCTCGCCCCGAAGCTGTCACATATCGGCGAGATTGAGTTGAAAGCTGATGAAGTCTCGCCCAATCTCGCCCAGGATCACTTATCAACTCCGAGCTTCAACAGCACCTTTGCCTTTCGGCATTCCCTCCCCACGCTCACCATTGGCGGGAGCTGTCCGCCAAGATGGGATCTAGATTCAGGAGAGTTCAGCTCAAACCCGCTTCATATGGCTCGTGAACCCGACGGATCCGACAGTCTGGCGGGCTGGGAACTCTGATTCTGATTGAGTTTTGCGACGCGGGAAACATCCGGAGCTGAGGTGGGGGGTCCGGAGCGTGGGCGCCCGGTCGGCGCGGTCTAAAGCGACCCGGTGGGGTCCGGAAGACGACCGGAGCTTGATGGGCCCGGAAGTCAGCCGGAGCTTGATGTCTCTTGGAGTCTTTCACGTGGATAGTGTCTGGGTTCTCGTGAAAACGGCGGGACTGTCATCGTCTGCCAAGGACCTAAGCCAGTTGATATTTTAAATGGGCGAATCAGGGGGCCCGAGATTTGGGAAGCTGTTTCTTTGTGTCGTCAAGCTCGTGATGAGGTTGGCGGTGGCTTGGGCAAAACATTCCGAAGCCGGCTCCATGCCAGATTCGGCTCCCGAGTTCTTTGAGATATGTCTCTGGTTCCAGACCAGCTTATCGAGCGATGATGACCTGCTTCGATAAATACAGAGCCCCTTGTCTCAAACAAATGTTGCCATGCTGACCATCAGCTTTCCATCGAGTGTTTGCAAAAACCGAATCGTTCGGTGTCGAGGAGTCGGATAGAAATCACCATGCCCATTGTCGGAGAACATGCATTCTCGCGGGCCAAAAACTACGCCTACCCCGAGGCCCTGATCGACTGCATCAACCAGAGAGACAATGTGACCTACAACATCGACGCCAATGACTTCGACTGCAGCTACTTTGGCTTCTGCAGCTGTCCGCGGATGACGGCTGAGCCAGACATCGCCGGCCGGGGTGTAAGTCCTCAGATCTCTTACATGCATCTATTCTCCACTGACCCCAATCGCGCACCAGGTCATCTTCGCTTTCGTCTTCACAGCCTTCGTGACCCTCTTAACAACAATATTCTGCCTCGTAATCGGCCGAACGAACGAAGAGCGCCAGACAATGAACCCACTCGACCGCTTCTTCCGAAAACACGTCTCCGCCCCGGCGCGCAACCTCATGCACCGGCTGCACATGAACCCAGACCTGCAAGCCCTTGTCGCGTACGACCTCGTCAACACGCTGAGCGACCTGCAACTCGTCACCGGCATGGCCATCCTCGTGGCGGGGATGAAGCAGCTCTTCGAGGGGACGATATCCACGTACCACTTCATGATCGTCACCGATCTCGCGTGGTTCTGCTCGAACACACACCTATTCTCGCTGCTCGTCATCACGAGCATGCGCGACAGCGTCAAGCGCACGCACCCGGAGCGCTACAACGAGCAGAACATGGTCCTGCCGCGGCGGATGGCGAGGGCGTTACGGATCTTCTTCATGGCCACCACGGTCGTGCTGCTGCTCTACGCTCTGTATGTTGGCGGGTACGCCGAAATCTACGAGCCCGGCCAGTTCCGATGTCCCATGAAGTGCTCGCTGGGGCTGCCCAAGGGCGGCGACCCGGCGAACCTCATGATCGTCAACATGGTGATGATGGGGTACTTTTACGGCGTCAGGATCTTCATGAGCTCGCGCACGGGGCGGATCTTCTGGATGGACCACGTGCGGAGCCGGCTCATCGACAATCAGACCCAGCAGTTCAACGTGCTGCAACCCGAGGCGGTGTTTGCCATGCGATGGACGGAGAACACGGCGTGGCGGTGGTGCAAAGCGGCGTTCCGCGGGGTGTGGTACTTCTTCGCGTCCGAGGTCGAGACGATCGTCGGGCTGATGGCGTACTTCAGCTTCGGGATCCAGGCCGTGGTGGACGACCGGCGCATCGGGCACTCGGAGATGGAGCAGGACGAGAAGGACGAGGAGAACAGCCTGATGTTCAGCCAGCTGGTGCCCATCTTCCTGCTCATCATCCCCTTCATGGGGCTGTTTGAGTCGTACGCGCGACACTCGGTGGCGGACAGGGAACGGCGGTCGAAAGAGCTGGACGAGCTTGGTGCGTCGGACGGACTTTGACATGGGGGCACGGGTTGTTTGGATGGGGGGGACAGCAAGAATGACGTATGATGAAAAGCGATTTCGGGTGCAGAAACTCTCAAGATACCAGCAAAAAAATGGAAAGGGCATTACACATTTAAGCCGAACATCGGATGAGAAGACAGTTTTGAGTTGGGCGACATGGAAGCATGTGCTTCGCTCAACAATGCGAGTGCGGCGCAAGGCGCGGTTCGGTTCATCGCGAGTCCCCTTCTCTTGCAGGGATGATGACGAAAGACGCAAACGAAGAATAATGGGTTGCCTCTTCCCGAGGTGACGGTCCTGTCGAAACATTTGACACATCGACCGCCATCAAAGACCATCATGCATGCATCGTCAAAAGGAAAGACCCGCGGCCAGACATTCCCAACGATGACCAGGATCTGCCAATGATCGGTAGCCCAACGCCAAGAGAAGGCCTGTCAAGCCGCTCCTACAGGGCTCGGATTGCTGCCATTTGAGCCCTCCTTGGCCCGTCGACATGCGGGAGTGTCTGAACCCCTTCCCCCTAACGCAAGACATTTGCGGGAGCCCAATGAACAGGCTCAGTCAGTCAGTTTGCTCTCTTAGCCTTTGCCGCTAGTACCCCCATCATCACGCTCTCGGCATAGCGGTGGCTGAGCGAAGGGGGGCGCTCTCCCGTGAGATCTCGACAAGCTCTGCGGGTGATTTGAGTGATGTGATTTTGAAACGGTGCCAACGGGTGGTGAGCCACCGCCATGAACAATTCAAGTGGAATAGCAGGATGATTCTCTTCACCATCTGGAACAACATCATGCAGGCTTGCTAGGCAGCCACATTAAGCGAAGCCAGGGGGCGGCAAGCCGGGGGAAGACAAACGAGAAACATGGAGCTCGCCCCACGATGTAAGCCCACGAGCTTGTTTGGCACCCATGTTTCTCCCCTCGACATAGGATGGTGAGAAAACTCCCGAGGTCCCAACAACACGGTTGCATGCTGCATTCTGCACTCTCAGACCTCGCCGCACTGAGGACGCATTCCTCCATCATTGAACAAACCGTCGTCATCAACGCCTTCATCCGTGCTTGCACAGGACACCCGCCCGGAACATAATAAGCCAGGCTCAACCTGTCCCACTGCCCCTGTCACCATCTCCGTTCTCCATCAATACAAGAGATACCCATCTCACACAAGCCAAACTACATCACACTCAACCTACCCCCTCTTCAACTACACACTATGCGTTACTCAATCCTCTTCGCCGCGGCCGGCGCCTCCGCCGCCTCACTGGAGATCATGACGGCCCCCAACGCCGAGCACATCGGCTCGCCCGTCCGCCGCGACCTCGCCTCCTGCAACTCCGTCGCCACGGCCGTCCTCCCGCGCATCACCGACGCGGCCCCCACTCTCCCCGTCGACGTTGCCAACTACCTCGCCTTGTCGGCCTCCGTGACGGATCCCTGCTCCGACCCGACCATCACGGGCTCCATCGGTTCTGCCTACTCGACCTATGCCAAGTCCTTCACCTCGTGGAAGGATGCGCACATGAGCGACTTCCGCGCCGTCTGGCAGGCCTGCAGCGACGTCCAGGGCGTCGCGACCGTGCTGCCGCTTGGTACAGGCCAGTGCAGCTCTCTGGTTGCGGAGATCACCAGCGCCGGGCCGGTGAACCCTAGTGGCGGCAGTGGAGGTGGACTTGGTAATGGTAATGGAAATGGAGGCGGCCGATCTGGAAACGCGGCCGGACCGAGGGAGACGGGAGCTGTCATGGCTGCTGCGGCCGTGGCTGGCTTTGTCGTCGCTGCTATCAACTAAGGACAGACGGAGGTTTAGGTATGGATACATGATGGACATGGGCATGGACGACATTATACCAGCACCGGCGTTATGAACAGTTTAAACAGTTTTAATATAGCTACTCGTTTCTGATTAAACGTTGTCTCGTTCACATTGCTCAATGATGGTGACATATCCGCCCTCCCCTGTTATATGTTTACAGCTGGTATCAAAGTTAGCCTGACAAGGCTAACACATTATCATTATTACCAAATATCTACATGAACACGTCCTCCACCCTCACTGCAAGATGGCAAAATTCCACCCTTCCTTCGCGCTATGCGAACTCTGCAAATTCCGCTTCAACCAACACCTCAGCTCCGTCGTGCCCTCGCCCGTCGTGACGTTACCCCAGCCGGCGCCGGTGCACTGCGCCGTCTTGGAGCAGATGTCCATGCACTCGCCCATGCTACTGGCCAGCATGTTAGACATGTCGATGGCCTCGTTGTCGCCCGAGTAGTCCACGCCGCAGACCCGCAGGAACCGCTTGTCCGAGCCGACGGGGCTGTAGAACGTGTTGGCGGCCTCGGGGCAGAGGGCGTTGGGGCCGGATGTTGCGGTTGGTGATGACGATGTCGTGGAGGACGTCTTGGTTGAAGTGGCGGGCGTCGTTGATACGCTTGACGCGGCGGAGGGGGATGATGCTGTTGGGCTGGACAGAGGTGTCGTCGGGGACGCGGCGGCAACGCCAGTCGTCGGTGTAGGTGTCGCGGAACTAATACACAGTCAGTACATTCATCTTCATCATCCATCAAAAAGGTCATACCTTGTCCGCGCCGCGCTCTCATCCGACTGATTCGCCTTCGACGCACCCAACCCCACGCCAACACCGACTCCAACACCCACACCGAGCACCACGAGGATAATCAGGCACACAAGCAGCCAGAAAACCCACATCCTCAGCCCGCAGCATTTGCGGTTCCTCCTATCCTGCCCGCGCGCCGCCCGCCTCTCCTGGTCATACAGGCTCAGCCCGCGCTGGCGACCGCCGCCCTTCTCGCTCGGCGGCGGGGTGCCCTCGCGGTAGAAGGTGTACTCCTCGTTGCCTCCCGGTGTCGGATCGTCGCCGGCCCAGTACACGGAGGGGATCGAGGCCTTGCCGAAGATGGACCCCTTGCCGCTCCGGACGGTGGGCGCTTTGCGGGGCGACGGGACGATGCGCTTGGCTTTGATGTCGCGGGGGACGACGGGGACGGGCTCGTCGGGCGGCGGAGGGAAATTGAACCCGTTCATCCTTTCTTTTGTTGTTTGATTCTGTTCCAGCACTTGGGCAGCAATCGAAAAATCCTTCAAACTCTTTTCTTTTGGGCGTGTATTTGCTGGCGTCCCAGCTGGCTGGGAAATCTTGGGTTTCTTCTTTCGCTATGCCAAACGTTCCAGCGCCACCATCATCTCGGTCCTCCCGGGGTAACACGGAAAGCAATCCCTCCTTCCTTTCTTCGTTAAGCCTCTGTCTCTTCGTTGATGCCTAACCAGAGCGTGTAAGACAGTTGATTTTGTGAAAAATAAGCGAGCGTGTGTTGTGTGAGTGCGACGTGGTTGTTCGCGTTGCTACCAAGCGAGTGCCGATCGTATTTGCGAAATCGTAATTTGGGGGCGGGAGACAGATGGACAGATGGTGTTCGGGGCCAGGCGCAGCAATGCGATTGCGCGCGTTCGCTGGGACTCTGCCGCGATACCTTTACAAACCAACAGTGTGCTGTCCCGGTCAACGTTCAGAAAACCAGTCCCCGGAGCGAAACGAGTGACGCCGGTGATGGGAAACGAACGACTGAATGAGTGAACGAATGGAAGGGGAATGAATGAATGGATGGGATTGCGGGGTGTGGGAGGCAGTAAAGCAAACGAAAAAGAGTGGACAGCGAATCGGACAGAGAGGGAGCACTGAGAGAGAGTTTCAATCGCAACCCATGATCCCTTCTCCGTTCGAAACTCTCTTCCTGGCGTGGCCGTCTCCCCCCCTCGTCCCCTGGGGCCCTTCTTGTGTCATAACAGAGGGTTTTAAGACTCGTAGAGTGCTGAAAGTGGTGGTGCCCCTGTTGTGATAATTTCCCGCGCCTGGGGGATGATGTGACGGACTAAGCCGCTTTGGCACGTCCAAGCAATCGGCACCATGGAACGGCGTTGGGGGGTTCCGCAGGGATCATATCAGCAATGCGACTCTCTGAAGCCTGAAGGGGAAACTCTGGATGAAGGATCCTTCGGTTGGTTTTGCTGTGCTGGCGTTCAGGATGGAGCGGTTGGAGCAAAAAAAGACAGTTGGTTGGATGTTTCTTTCTGCAATTGATGTTCAACGGGGATCGACACCGATGACCCAAGACATGGAAGATCTGATTCTGTGTTTGCCATTTCTTCCCGCCCTCCTCAACTGACAAGACAGATCTGGGCTTAAACAAGCGTGGCTCACCTGAAGAAATGCGATGTCACTCGACCAAACAAAAACCACCCAACCAACCAATTCGCTACCGAAGGGGCAGACTCCCCCTGGAACGATACATTCGGCGGGATGTTTTCCACGATAAGAAATGTCCCATCTCCCGCTGACGAAAAAAAGGGTCTTAGCGCAAGGGTTGAGAAACTAGAGCAGCAGCCCGTTGCAGTCAACACAACGACGGCGCATGTGCGGCAAGCCACCCAGCCATTGGATTTGGGGGGACGCCTCCGAGATTGAGAAAGGTGACGCTGGAGCGCGACGCGAAGGAATCGCCCTTTCGCGCAGGCGAGGGTTTGGGGTTCTGTTGGCGCCGGAGGTTTTGCCATCTGCTCCCCCTTCATCCTGGCCTTCTTTACGGAGAATCTTCTTACGGATGCAGGCCCCCGAAGAATTGGCGAGTCCATTTCCCTTTCACGTCGTCGCACGGGATGGGCCTTGCTGTGCATCCGGTCCAGACCCCAGTAGCTCGAACATCTGTTCTCCTTGGCTTGTAACTGTGCGATTGCTGTGTCTGTGTGCATGTGAGTGAGTGAGTGGAAGTGTGACTGAATGATGCGCTTCGATCGCTTCCGCCTTCCCACCAACGGCTGCAGCGCTACACGTCGCACACAGATCCCGCGCCCGCCGCGCAACGCAACGCAACGCAAGCACACTGGGCGCTGGAAAGGGTGGCGTTGCAAGCAAGAGCCTCATAGATATTGGTTGGCCGAGTCACTTGATCCAGGCTGCGGCAGGGTAAGGTGAGAAAGGAGCAGCGACCAAGGAACCAAACAATTGAGTCAGTACGAGAGGAGCAGGTTTTGTGGGAGCGAGTGCTTTTTAAGTGAGGGAGGTAGGGAATTACGCTGCGGCGTGGGTGTTTATGTTTGTGGCTAAGAAAAGATGGTCAAACCAGGCCAGCGCCTCGAGTTTACGACTCAGTGAGTGGGAACGTTCATCTCAACTTTTCGTCCCGACGGTGTCCCTGCGAAAGAAGTGCGCGAAAGAGATGAGCAGCCCAACCTGCCACACGTTCCTGGAGCTGTCCTGAGTCCTGACGGGATCCGCGTTCTCGGGGCTGTCTGTCTGTGTCTCTTCGAGCTAAGAGAGGCAGAGAAATTTGAAAATTCTGGCCCTGCTCAAGGCTAGGACACGGGAAGAAAAAAAAACAAGGAAAAACAACAACAACACCTTCCGTATTGGCGCCCGATAATCAAACTGTCAAAGCCCAAAGCAGCCGTTCTGTGCTCATTTGGCATTGCATTCCAAGGCCAGAGCCCTTGTCAATTGGGAGAAGGAAAAAAAAAGCCCAGGCCAGCGGAGGGCAGAAAAGAATTCCCCGACGCAGGCCACGGCAGGCTGCAGGAAAGGAAGAAACATGCCAACGCGGGCGGCGCGCAAAACACGGTACAACCTTCCAGAAGGAAAACATCATCTGCCGGGCATAAACAAGAGAAACAAGCAGGTCTTTTTTCCCACGGGAAATGAGAGAAGCTGGACGGACGGGGGTGCATCGTCTACTCGTGTCGTCGCATCCAGGGAACATCTCTGCAAAAGGCCATCAAGTTCGTGCTGCCCATGCTTGCCCTCTTCCCTTCCCGCGGCCCGCCACCGGTTCCAGGCTGATCGCTGCAAGTCGGGCGTAAAGTGGTGTGGATCGTCTCCACGGATGACCCGGCATTCCGCCCATCGGGCACCAATTAAGCCAGCTCGAGGCCAGTCTGCTCGCCTTTCTGCGCATCCCTTGGGGATTGACGTCTTGCCTTTAAACATGACCGACGTCCCGGATGCGGATAGAGGTTGCATGCACTCCCGCAAGACCTTTCCTTGCTTTGTTGTTGTGGTTTGGCATTGGATTGCATTTTTTAGGCGGTTTTCTTTTATTGTTGTGTTGATTGATTAAACGGCCTGTCCTTACCGTCTTCATTCACCTCGTCCCACACTGCACCACCCACCCACCCATCCAGAAAAAGAAGAAGTGTTTGAAGCCATCGTCACTTTGCAGCTCCCAAAGAAGAAGTCCGTTGTGGGGTTGCGAAGGGAATCAAAGTGTTACTCGACCTGAATCTGCGACTGCTGCGACTCTGAGCCGCGCTGCACTGCAACATGTCCTCCACCCGGAGCTCACGGCCCCACCCGCCGAAGGGCGCCGACAAAAAGGCCCCGCCCTCGGAGCCGACCTTTGCCGCGCCGAAACCCGTCCGCCCTGCAAAGAGCCTGCTGCAGGCGCCGGCACCACAGTGGACCGACCAGCCGAGCCCGCCCGGCTACACCAGCTTTCCGCCACCACCAAGCCCGGCTCCGGCCTCCGCTAAGGGAGGCTCACCAGCGCCGCGGGGATCGGCCACAGGGTCTTCTGCAGGAAACAACGGCACCCGCTCGAACCTCCGCAGTCCGGGGCCGAACGCGTTGACGAGCTTCCCTCCGCCGCCCCCGACACCGCCGCAGACCGATGAACCGAGCTACTTTCCTAAGGGTGCCGTTGCACCGGCCCCATCCAGCCAGCTGAAGAAGTCTACTTCCGCCTCTGCCACGACTACATCAAAGACCAAGAGCCAGGCCACCGTGTCCCAGACAGAGCTGCGTCCAGGCCACTTCGACATCGACAACCTCGAAGAAACCCTCCAAAACCTCCGCTTCGCACCCTCGCCCATGCTCTCTACCATCTACTCCGTCCCGTCCACCCCCCGAGAGGAGATCTCCACCCCCGACTTCACCGCCAGCACCACGTCTTGCTTCACCCCTCCCTCAACCAACCCAACCCCGGAACCAGTTGTCCTCACTCCCCGCGCACTCCCTCCCCAGGAACCGCTCACCTCGCCAACCCGTCCCCGCGCAAACTCCCGCAGAGCCACTCCTCCCAGCCGGAAGCGCGGCCGCGGCGTCGTCGCCTGCATCGACACCCCCGTCACCTTCCCCTCCACCTGGTACACCCACCCGACCGCCCCCGACTTCCCCATCTGCTCCCGCTGCTACGAAGACCATCTCCTCGGCACCCGCTTCGAGAACGACTTCCGCGGCAAGCTCTGCGAGGACAAGAAGCCCCGCGCGTGCCTCTTCAGCAAGCCCCGCGTCAAGGACCACCTCCTCCAGCAGGCCCTCATCACCGGCCGCATCGACGACCTCACCGCCTACCTCCGCCTCCGCAGCGCCGTCCCCGACTGCCGCGGCACCGCCGGCGTCCCCGGCTCCGACGGCACCAAGTGGCTCCGCCCCAAGAACAACGCCGTCCCTAACATGGTCGTCTGCCGCGCCTGCTACGAGGACCACATCCAGCCCTTCCGCTGCGCCGCCAACTTCGAGCCCGCCTCGTCCCAGCCCGCCTCCGACGTCTGGGCCTGCGACCTCGCCATCCCCTACATCCGCAACATCTACAAGACCAAAGCCGCAGACGCCCACGACTGGAAGGGCTTCACCGCCGCCGCCTCTTCTCGCATGGCCATCACCCCCTGCGCCAAACGCCAGAAGGTCGCCGTCGGCTCCCGCGAGTGGTTCACCCCCTCCACTGGCAGCATGAAGGGCGTCCTCATCTGCTCCGCCTGCCATCACGACCACGTCCTGCTCTCCGGCGAAGAACACCGCTGGCGGCCCGCCGGCGACAACCTCGCCTCCCGCTTCGGCAGCATGGTCCACTGCACCCTCGGCCACTTCAACATCGGCATCGCCATGTCCCGCGCCCAGGAGACCCGCGACTTCGCCATCTTCTGGAAAGCCCTCGACACCGCCGTCCACGCCGACTTCTGCTCCCCGGCCGGCATCCGCGACGGGACCTGGTACACCTTCCCCTCGCACCCGCCGTCCTTCTCCATCTGCGCCGCCTGCGTGGCCACTGTCGCCGAGCCCCTCGGCCTCGCCGCCTCCCTCGTGCCCACGTGCGGCATCGCTCCGGGCACCACGCACCTCTGCGCGCTCAACCCGGCCGCCTCCCCACGCTTCGCGGCCTACCTCGCCAAGCTCCTCGAGGGCTTCTTCATCGCCGACACGCGCCCGCTCGAGACCTACGCCCTCGAGTTCGCGAGCCTGCCGCTCTGCCCGCGCGACGAGGACGCCCAGAACCGGCGCTGGTACGGCTGGAAGGAGTGCACCATCTGCCCGGCGTGCTACCACGAGTTCGCGCGCGGGACCGCGCTTGCGCCGCGCATGCAGCTGAAGGGCGAGACCGCGCCCGTGAGTTTGATGTGCGAGATGTACTCGCCGCGCATGCGTGCGCTCTACGTGGAGGCGTGCGCGAAGGGGGATCCCGCGGAGTTGCTGAAGGCGTCGAGGAAGAGGAGGGAGGTGTATGTCGAGACGGTGCCTGTGATTCGGGAGGCGATTGACGAGGCGCAGATGGCGCTGGGGAGACGGCGGTTGTCGAATGTTGCTGGCTCGCCGACTGGGAGTGTGCATGACATCTCGATTAAAGGGGCGTTTTCGAGTGCGAGTCAGCCTGCGTCGCTTGCGGCTGGGTTGGTTTCTGGATCGAAGGCGCTTGTCATTGAAAAGCTGGAGAAGAGATGGAGGGAGGTTGAATGAGGCGTTGGTAGGACTGTTACTGTTTTTTCTTTTGTAATTGTGTTTGCAGAGATACCACTTTTCGAACATTATACCTCTAAATAGAACAAAACTTCACTTTAACATTCGGCTTGTCTCATCTTGCGATATCATAATTCAGGATTGTGAGGAATATGAGTTATGATCAATGCGTGTACGCTGCAGAAGTGTCTTTTTGACAACTACCGACTATCCTCGTCGCCGTCGTGGCCGTTATTTTTCAACCTTCGGCACCCCAGGCGGCGTCTTTCCGTCGTCGTGGAACCCCCTGGCGCACCCATTGCATTTGACCTCGCCAAAGAAGACTTTGGCCGTGCACCCGCAGGAGCAGCCGCAAAGCTTGGGTGTAGTGCCTACTTGAGATTTCATGTCGTTGATTTCGCGGCCTGACAGGGTTCGCGAGCGTAGTAGGTTGGCGCTGGGGTTGGGGCGCATAAGAGAAAGTTGACAAGCTTTGTAGGTGATGATGATGTAAACTTGGACGTTATCGATCATGAGCAAGAGTCGCTCGACTGCTGAACAATAACCTCTTTTATATACTCTTTGTTTTCTAGATCTATTTGCGATTCACTGCAGGAGGACCGAGACATCGATCATGAGGTTGCCGCTCGGTGAATAGATAATAGATCAAATGTCGGCATTGACTCAGCCGAGAAGACAGCACCGAGACCTCGGATGGTAAACCGCACGAGAGAGACATCGATTCACCCGAGACATACTCAAAACTTTCAAAAATTCGTTATTATTCCTCGGTAAACCGGGGAATAACCCCCAGTGAATCACCGAAACCATGTAAAATCATCAGAAGCGACAGTGAGTGCTAAGGTATCATCATAGCGCCACAACCCTAAAACCCCCCAAGAAAAAGAAAGAATCTTTCAAATAGATATCATCGTGAAGAACAAGTAACTCATGATAAAACCCCCCATTTACAGGAACAGGGCACCAACGGCAGCGGCACCAATCAGACCCAGACCCTTGGGCGAGACAACGCCTGCGGCGTTCGGGGTCTGCGTGGCGCTGCTGGAGCCGCCGTTGGTGGTGGTGGGGCTGCTGTTGCTGTTGCCGCTGCCACTGCCGGACGATGTCGGCGAGGATCCACTGCCGCCGGCGGCGCCGGGCGTGATGGTGGTAGTCAGCTGCGAAGAAGCAGTGGGCCGGGTGGCCGTGACGGAGGGGGTGGTTGAGGCGTAGGACGCGGTCGAGGTGTACGTCGTGCTGGCAAAGCCGCAGGTCCTCAGGATGTCGTTGATGTCTATGGTGTTCGTGTGAGCAGCGACCCTCTAAGGTTCAAAGACAGTGAAGTAACTTACCATCGAGGTCGTCGCGGTCGGTGACGTTCTGGTCCATGCAGCTCGCGCAGAGGGCGGCGTAGGACGAGACGTTGATGCTGGAGTTGGTGCAGACGCACTGCGCCTCGAGGCGGTCCTCGGTCAGGTCGTCCGTAACCTGGTCGTCGTCGACCTCGCAGGTGCGGCCGAGCTCGTAGATGGGGTTGCAGACGGCGCGACACTGGCTGGGGATGTCGTCGCTATCGAGCTGAAGGTCGGCCTGGACGAACGCGGCGGCGACGAGGGAGAGGGCGACGTGGGAGAAGTGCATCTTGGCGGTGTTTGTTGGTGCTGGGTGAGACCTTTGGTGTGTGGATGTGTGTAAGTGAGGCTTGATTGAGACTATGAGACTGATGATGATGAGATAGAACAGCCAGCAAGGGGCGGGATGATGCTTGATATATAACCTTATCCAAATTCTCCTAGGAAGCCTTCTCGAAACACAAACACAGGGGGAGAGAAGAAAATCAAACAACACAGGCGGCAGAGCAATGTCTCGGGCAGCGACCGCCGCTCATCGTCACTTGGAGGCTTGGGTCTTGTTTGGTTTCTTGGCGTCGACGGTCCCCATCTTGGCCCATCCAGCGCCCTCCCACTCAAAATTGCAGCTATTCAAAAGTGGAGTTCCGATGAGCAAAGCCAAGAAACGCTCACAGATGCCCCAGCCTCAATCGACGACTCAGCATCCCGGCTGTGGTATACTAGGTAATGATTCTGTTGTACCGGTAGTTCTCGCTGCGTGAAAGTGAAACCCACTGTAGAGAGTGTTGTTATTCAGTAGAGAGTACAATTACCTAAGATAAACACTGCCTATGTGCTCCCGTCAACCTTGTTGGGCCATGTTGCGGATGCCCCGAATTTCGCGTTTCTTTTCAAGCTTGTTGCTGCCCACCCGAGAGCCCCGAATCCCCAGGAAAGCTTAATGCGATACACTGGACCCCCTGTTATCCCCTTGCGGCAGCGATAGACATTACTGACACAGAATGATCGGTAAGTAAAGAACGGATAATGTCTTTTACAGTGTAGCAGCCGTCTTTACAGTGCAGCATTCTGCGGAGGCCCAAAGAGGCAATGTGTCGCGTGTCTCAACCGGCAGCATTGTTTTCGCGGAGATGACCGGAACCTGAGCGCTCATGGCTGGGTAATGCCGGCTGGGTGCCGGACAGGACCCCGGAGGGCTGACAGGAGGCGCCAAGACACTTTACATACTCTCAATGACAACGATACAATACGGTCGAAAATAGAATTCTTCCGCGCTCTTATTTGGTAGAGGGCAATTGCCCAGATGCAGGAACACGCGTCCGCGACAATCGCATCGCCATCACCAGAAGCCAGCAACTCCAGCAACCCAACACGAAGAAACATGTTTTGCGCCTGTCATCCAACCCAAAAAACTTAGGTTCGGCCCATCACTTGAGACGACAACCCCTCGCCGCCGGCATATCCCCGCCAAGACCAGCAGAGCCACGGCGGACACGCATCTCTCTCTCGTTGTGGCCCAATCTTATAGCGGCCTCAGTGTCCGCCACGCACCGCCCGGAAAAAAAGATCTGATTGTGAGCTGTCCATGTTTCACACTGTCCTCTTGGCGCATGGCCGCGGAGATGGAGCAAGCCCCAGCATTCTCTCAACTCTCGTTCGCTGTGCTGCGGAAAGCTTGGGTAGGGTGCTTCCCTGCGCGAGGGGGTTGTACCGTGTGCCACCGGATGACGCCGGCCTACGGATGATCGACACCGCGTCCTGTCCCCGGGGGCTTTTGGCAAATCAACGCAGCGGCTTCTTACAGCGGATAGAGAATGTTCTTTCCAGGCGTTACAATTGACTGGATTGTCCTGTTGCCCCTCCCCAAAATCACCCACAGCCTAGGGAGGCTGGAGAACAGCGTCACAGCGGGGCGGGCAGGCGGACCTTTTTGTTGTGCCTCTTCTCCTCAGCTGGACCGGGTATGTGAAGCTTGACAGGAGGTGCGGATGCTAAATTTAGGACCTTCAACATGCACTTTATGTCTTGGCACGCTGAAATTTGCACCAACATGTGGATTCCACTGCAAATAACACTTAACGAATTGACTTTCGGCAGGCAATGAAGAAGCTGCGACATTTCTTTATTTTTTATCTTGTCATCTAGTGGAGAGTGAGAGGCGCGTGGAAACTTCTCCAAGTTCCAAAGAGCCTCGTGAGATTCGTCGATCGTGGTGCTGCAGGTCTGCTGATCTTCCCCGCCAGTCCACGCAACGCGCCAAGATGCTAGTCATCGCCTCGCTGGATGCTTTTTGTTGTACGCGCAATTTGACCTGCGGTCTACGATCTAGATCATTCGTTCAGATTTTGAATGAACTATTCTTAGCAAATTGACCGCTGTTTGGCTGTTTGACAGTACTTTCAGCCTCGTGAAAGTGGCTGTGATATCTTTCCCCTCGATAAATGGATCTTTAGAGCTTTTGATGATGGAAGATTCATTGGCTATGACACAGAGAAAGCCGGAACTAGGATTTTGTTTTGACATTTGACTCGTGCACTTGTGGAGGTCACCTGTAATGCTGCCATACGTGAAGCACAATAATTGTTAGTAACCCAAACGGTTTCCTTGAATCAGCTTAAACTACGAAGAGTCCTCGTTTACATGTAACAGCTTGAATAAGTGACTATAAAGCAGTGTTTCTTATGCTGAGGTACGTCGGATCAATCGTGTAGGTTGCTACGGATACAGAAAGATGTTGAGCTGCTGTCTCCAGGTACCTACACACAGAAGGTATGACCAGCTTAAGGGTACCAGAAGAAAGCCCAGGCATCGCCGGGCTCGAACTCGCCGCCGGTATCCTGGGCGAAGTAGGTCGTTCCCAGCTGCCACAAGTGGGGGAGGACCGCGAACGCCGCGTGCTTGTTGGAGACGCCAGCGGTGGGCGCAGGAACACCTAGCAAAGTGTCAGTTGACTGTTTGTGATTGAGCCATCAGAACGAGGGTATGTGTACCTGGGAAAGCGGCATCAACCATGATGTTGATGCGGTTCTGCAGGTCAACCCAGGCCTGCATGATGTAGGCGTGTCCGGCGATGGTGATGGCCTGCGCGAAGGGGCGCGCGGCGGTGTGGAACTTGGGGTAGAAGTTGGCGCTGAAGCGCGCGTTGGGGGTGAGACCGCGGGTCTCAAGCTCAGAGTCGCGCTTGTCAACGGCTTTCAGATGTGTTAGCGTCGTTGCTGTGTAAAAGGAGAGGGCTGAGCTTACCGGCATTGTCATCGAAGTGGATGGTAGTGCCGACAGACTCCTCAACGGCGTATTCGCGGGCGGGAACTACTTAATTCTCAGTGCTGCTCCATATATATGATACTGCGAATCTGACTTACGAGACTGGACATCAGTGATCTCTCCTGCGGCCGAGGACCGTCTCGGCCACCGATGAACCCCGAGAACCGCTGCGCAGTGCCTTGTTCCTGACTTCCCAGACAGCAGCAAGGAAGATGGCTTGTCTGACTAGGAGGGTCGCCTACATATTCTATAGGTCAATCAGCAGACAGGGCGAAGGTCATGTGGTGGGAGGAGGGGTGTTTGCGTCGGCCGGTGGCAACGGACACGTACAGGATGGCGCGGGATGCAGTGGCCGGGAGTGGGACGCCGAGCCCGGCCTTCTGGGCCGTGATTTGCGGGTTTTGGCACCTTCAACAGCCCATGTGCACCCCTGTTCGGTGTCTGTACTACGGCAGATCGCGAGAACCCGCTCCTTGAGCGTATGAATTGCTTCTCAGATTTGGAGAGAGCAAAGACGTACGGAGGAACAGATGACAACCCAAATTCAATGATTCGCTGGCTGATCTTGTGGAGTGGTAAATCAAAATCTCCCTTGGAGCCCGGGCGCTGGAAAAAGCGTGGGGGTCGCAGTCCGGGGAAGTTAGGCTATTGTTGGCCGCTCACCGCATTGAACAAAGCACAGTCGTGCTAGGCTCAAGACTACTGAAACTAAAATCAACCAAATAATGTCGGAGTGGCACTGTTTGTGCCAATCATTTGGTCCAACCAAGCTCCGTTTGGTGGCTTGTCTTGTCTCGCTGACGGGCCTGAGCGTTGGATGAATCCCGCGGCTCCGAAATGTCTTCCCCGACCGGCGGTCAACCCGGTCATCTATTCGTGTCCTCAGCTACCAGAGTTTGGAGAGGATTGATCGTTTCGGGCGCTAACATGGAAAGCCCAGCTGGAAACAAGGTGTCCTATGCCTCTTGGAGAAGCCATTTGGAAAGATTGGCGCTCGACAAGCACCACTTACATCGGACTAGTTTGCTTGATGCCCGGGGCAAGTATCCCCGAAAGTACCACAAGCCAGTTCTCTCACAGACGATCTCTCCCCCTCGTGATGTCGTACCATGCGCAAATCGCCATGCAATCAGCTCACCGCACACCTGGTACCCTTCCACACCATCCCGCTTGTGCATCCATGAGCCACGCATCCAACCACTTGGTCGAATGCGGCAGGGCAAGGCGTGGATGAGTAGCCACCCCCACGCCGCGGCGCTGCCGCCCAGCCGTGCGTTGCGCCAAGTTTGGCAAAGCCGCATGTCGAACATCATGGGATCCCTGGCCATGGCTTGCGCCATTGTCTTTATTCCTTAAACAGGATTCTTGTGACCCCGGCTCTGAGTCTTGATTCGTCGCTGGCAGTCCCTAGGTGCTGGGTGAGGACGTACCTCAACTAACGACACGCTTCACTTGCCGTACAACACCTTATGTCCGCTTGTTGGCCCCTTGAAGACTCATCTTATACAGATTTCTCGACCATAAAAGCCGAATCCCCCAGGCTTGTGTCTGTCTGGTTGAACTGTGGTCAGCAACCTCAAAGTCTTGTCGTCCACACAGAGAGATACTGTCTCATCATCAAGCTCACATTATACTTATCACGAGAATGCCAACAGAAATAATGGCCACGCCCTCGACTACAAGATCATCCTATGGGGCGCCCAAGGCGCTGAGCGCCAGGCTTCCCGATGGCGTCTACGTGCCAACCCTGGCATTCTTTACTGACACCGATGAGGTCGACACCAACACCCTCGAGCGTCATCTCGTCCGGCTCATCAACGCCGGCGTGGCAGGCATCGTAGTTCACGGCTCCAACGGCGAAGCCGTCCACCTCACACGCGAGGAGCGCAGCTCCATGATCCGCTGCGCCGCCGACACCATCCACCAAGAAGGCCACGACGTCAAGATCCCGCTCGTCGCCGGCTGCGGCGCCCAATCTACCCGCGAGACCCTCCAGCTCTGCAAAGACGCCCACAAAAGCGGCGCAACCCATGCGCTTGCGCTACCGCCTAGCTACTACGGCACCCTCCTCGACGACGACAAGATCGTCCAGCACTTCTACGAGGTCGCAGACGCGTCGCCGATCCCGCTGCTCATCTACAACTTCCCCGCCGCCGCCTCCGGCCGCGACCTGTCCTCAGACGTCATTGTCCGCATCGCGCAGCACCCCAACGTGGTCGGCGTCAAGCTGACCTGTGGCAACACGGGCAAGCTCGCGCGCGTGGCGGACGACGCGCCGGAGGGGTTCTTCGTCGCGGGCGGCAGCGCGGACTTCATCCTGCAGGGCCAGGTCGTGGGCGCCAACGGGACGATCGCGGGGCTGGCCAACATCGCGCCGCGGGCGTGCGCGCGCGTCATGGAGCTCACGGCGGACGGCCAGCTCGCCGAGGCCCGGCGGCTGCAGGTGGTCGTGGCGAAGGGGGACTGGGTGGCCATCCAGACGGGGTTTGTGGGTGTCAAGGCGGCGATCGGGCACTTTGAGCAGTACGGGGGTGCGCCGCGGAAGCCCTGCGTCAGGCCCTCAGATCAGGAGGTGAAGGGGATTGCGGAGGGGCTGAGCGAGCTGCGAAGGGTTGAGGCGGAACTGGAGGAGGAGGCGGCGAGGGCGGATGCCGCGCGGTGATTGATGGGTTGGGTTTCTACGGCTGACGTATCTCATAGCGTCGGGTTTAGGGATTGCCGCGCGCGGGACAGCATGATGAGCGAGGGCTGTGAGAGGAAGGGAGGCGAAAAGTGACAGCTGAGATGTGGTAGATGAAAGGTTGTCTTGCATGGAAATGGTTGCATGGCGTGGAGATGGGTTCATGGGTTTGATGGGCCATTGGAGAGAGAGGAGGGGGAATCCGGATTGAAGGGAGAAGTGCTTGATTGCGACATGAAGGAGGGGTGCTTGGGCATCGGGCAACGATGTGGCCAAGGTCGTCATACCGGACGTGACAGCGAGGCAAACTGGAGGGGTTGTTGAAAGGACGGATTCTATGCATCGTGTTCACGGAAAAAACCCCAAGACCAGCTGGACTGGCTTGCGATTTCTACGATTGGCTAAGGTATGAGTTTTCATGATGGGTACAGAGCTGGGCCCGACCATCAGCTTCATATTCAGGCTGGCTGAAGGTTGTGAAAGTGGAGTGGGAAATGCATCTATCTTCTCATTACATTGGACCAACGCCAAGCATACCTTCAAACCTATGAATGGATGACCGCCGTCCGCCGGCCATGTCTACCCAAGCACTCGTGGATGGCTCGATAGCCTTGTTGAAGCTCTTGAGTGCGAATGGAAGTTCTTGAGAAAACAGCCACCAAGCCCCCAACGTCGCCGGTCTCGCCGACGAACTGATGCGGCATCAGTGTTGCCGTGTACTCCCATATGTGATCATCAGGTAATCTGTATTACCATAATCGCCAGTTGTAGTGTGCTGCCTCCGAGGTCAAAGTACATCCCGCGCAGACTCGTTGAATGTTGGCTGCCTGGGCCGATCAGCGGCCAAAAGAGTAAAGCTGGACAGATTTGGTCACTGTGAATACATCTCTACATGCATTGGGGTTGAATCGCCACTTTGTCTAGATGAAATACCACGTCAGGATCCGAGGAGGCATGATCACCTGTGGGATCTTTCTAGAAGATGACAGACATAGATAGGCTCAACAGGGCACGTTTATCCACTGAAGATCAGCAGCAATGGGCGTCGTGGCACACTGTCAAACCCCGGACCCCAGATGACGATCACTAAAGTCAAACCCCGGCGGCCGGAGGCCTGAAATATGGCATACTGGATGCAGGGCTCGCTCATGCAGTGAGGAAAGTGTAGGAGACTATTCGTACCAATCTCAGGCTTTGCTTTACGTGATGGAGGCCACACCACTACAAGCTGATCCGTTGACGTGGTATGGGCTTTGCGGTAGGCGCACCTATGAGCCCTGCAGCTTGGGGATCAAGACGTAAAGATCAACGGCTGTGGGGGATTGTGATCCCCCAAATGCACCCCGCATTCACTGCCCGGAGGATTTTGCCGTTTTCCAACAGGGCTCTAGAATAATGTAGTTCTTGGTCGGAAGCGACAGCATGTGAAAGTCCTGCATGAACAGTTATTCAAATGACAATTGGATTCATGTTCTTGCCAGCGGCCAATCAGGAGAATGTGAAGCCTTAAGAGTGGTCGAATAATTTGCGCAGGCTAGCGAACAGCATTGTGCGCTGTTCACCGAGCTGTCTACTGTTCAGATAGTTTCGTTACAGACTCAAAGCTATGCTACACGAAAATCGGACATTAGAGCATTACAAAGTCGGATTCACCGAATGGAACTGACATTCCCCCACATAAAAGCTGAGACCAATTTGTTGTTATCTTGCCCGGGTAAAGCAGATGTTGAAGGGTAGAGCATACACGAGCTTCCGCCTGTTAGTAGCGCTCTTTTGCGGTTTCCGCTATGAAACTTTCAGCGCGTAACAAGGGTGACTAAGCACTGTCAATGAGTCCCCAGCAAATCCATGCCAACCAACTCCTCACCTACTGACTAGTTTCCATGCACACGATGCCAGCTGTGTTGAGATGCCATCCGAGCCCGCAAAGAGAATATCGTGGGTTCATCTCCCGCTAAAGTTATTGGATTGAATCGTTGACATATTTTCAGTTGCAAGAGATGCCAGTATCGCAAGGTACCCGAACATTCTGGGGTTGCTTCTAGAAGCCGATGTCGCTGACTTCGGCTAGTTGAAATGCTCCCGCAATGAGCCATGCCAGAATTGTGCCACCGCAAAGCAGACATGCGAATACCGCGAGGTCGACCGTAAAAGACGGCCTGCTACGCATGAGTATGTAGTCAGCTTGGAGAATCGAGTCGCTTCACTCGAATCGTTCATCCGCAGCCTACAGACAGCGCCGGAGAAGGAGCGAGACGAGATGTTGCGGACGGTCTCGTTCGGGGATCACCTGCAGGCTGGCGGTTCTCGTATAGTTGAAAGTGCGCAGAAAACTCAACGCACATCAGAAGATGAAGGTCGGCGCAGTACCGCACACCTCCAGGTCGACCTTGAGGGCTCGCTGATCTATCACGGGGCGACAAGCATCTATCGAGCCAACGCGTATCGCCCAACGACCAGCAATACACTCGGTGTTTTTTCATCACAGTTGTCACGGAACCTTGTATCCGAATCGACTTTCGAACATGTCGCAGAGCACTTCGGCATCAGTCTTCAAGACGAGCTAGTTTCAGACGCATTGCTCCAGTTCTTCAAGTGGCAGTACCCTCATTTCATGTTCATCTACCGCGAGGCATTCCTCAGGGATCATTTCGGCGAGAGATCCAACTGCAAATACTGGTCCTCGGCACTGCTTTTGTCTATATGTGCGCTGGGAACGTTGATGTCACCAGATAAACGACACCGTCAAGCAAGCGAGCAGTTCTTTTCCGCGGCCGAGAGCATCCTCATCGTTTCCGGCTTCACTAAACCATCAATCGTCACGGTACAAGGCTTTCTATGTCTAGCGTTTTATGAGATAGGAAGAGGTAACCTCTCCAAGGGGTGGGGTTTCTCAGGTGAGCCCAGATATGGCGCATCAGCCCGACCACTAGTGAATTGACGTCATGTAGGAATTGCTTTCCGTATGGCACAAGATCTTGGCTTCCAGAGAGATCCAAAGCACTGGATCTCTCATGATTCTTCACTAGTCACGGAGGAAGACATGGAGATTCGTAGACGCATATTCTGGGGGTGCTACACGTCCGACAAGCTTATCAGCTTGATTCTCGGGAGGCCGGTTTACCTTTTCTATGACGATGCCGAGGTCGAAACGACCGAGAGACTTCCGTAAGACATAACGACTGAGGGACGAGTTTTGCAATACTAACATCGTTTAGAGACTTTCCAGAAATGGCGCCGTGGCTTCCCGCCGGCATTGCCGCCTACGACGGCCGCTTCGCGGACATTAACCCACTACCGCTTGTACCTTGTTTCAAGGAACAAATCCGCCTCTCCAAAATCATCGAGAAAATGCTATCGAAGCTGTTTTCGACGAAGTCAAACCTTGAGGGCCTTGGAAGGCAGGCATGTCTTGACAGTCTGAACTTTGAGCTATGCAGCTGGTATGAAGCCTTGCCAGAGTGCGCGAAATGGAACAAGTGGGAACCTCCAAGCACTCCTTTGATTCCCAGTGTAGCTGCCCTCCAGTGAGTTCCCCTGCTTTCCAATAGCCATCCAATTGTATCGATCACTCACGCAATCCGCTTCAGTTTGCTGTTTCACAGTGTACGGATTGCTCTCAACTTTGATCACGCGGCGTCGGGTCACAGCGGAGCCATGATCGACAACGCACGCAAAGACTGCGTCTCTTCCGCGCAGGATATTACACATATTTCACGGAAATATCGGAGCCAATACGGACTGCTACACAGCCCGCTCATCATGATCTATGCGGTCATGCAAGCGGCTAGGACCCTGACATTGTTTGGTACGGCTGAGGAGGCACAGTACCTGGTTCATTCCTTGGATGAATGCTGTGCTGCTTGGGACTTGGCCGAGCAGGCTAGGAATAAGTTGACACAGATGTAAGACTGATAGGTTGCCATTGGCTCACCAAAACAGAGAACTTTGTTACCGTCAAAGAAGGATATTGCTCTCTAAACCAATCCCAATCTATCTAGACGTTTCTTACATAGGAAGGCCTGACTGAACGCCGGTCTTTAGTACGCTAATAAGCTTCTTGACATCTGATGAGTTATTGTAGAAGCCAAATGACACTCTAATACCCAGACGATACGGTGTGACAAGTACTGCATGATCCTTCAACAGCTCCATCCACCGCGGGTCATGCAGATCAAGAATGTAGAGGTGAGGCGCGTGCTCCTTCCGGCTGGTAGGCCCGACAATCTTGATGCCAATTTCCTGGCATCCTTCACGCAAAACATCCCCGAGGCTGTAGAGATGTTCTTGAACGCGCCTCGGGCCCATGGAGCCGAGGTAAAACGTCAAGAACGCCTTGGCAGATGCCGCGGCAACCAAGCTCAAGTTCAAGTGCTCGTACCGACGGGCCGTGGGGTGGTACACCAGAGACTCGCTGGGGACCAGCAGGTCAGCGCGGACGTTGCTCACGGCCCCGTACCCGACAATGGGCGGAGTTGGGTCCATCTCTGTGATCACCGCCGGATCAACGTAGAACGCCGCGAAGCCAGTGGGGTTGTTCAGGCCCTTGTGCAGACTGAACGCCGCCGCAGACACGCCTAAAGCCTTGACGTCGACCTCGGCGAAGCCAACCTGCTGCGTCAGATCGGCGAGGACGTGGATGCCGCGGGGCCTGTAGGTCTTGCAGATGTCGGCGACGTCGTTCCACTGGCCACTGTGGAACATGATGGAGCTGATGCCAATGGCGCGGGTCCGCTCATCCACGTACGGCGCGAATGTCGCCGCGTTGGCTGCAGTGACCTTGCCACTCTTCTCGGCCTCGGGTATCGTGGACACCTGTCTGACTTCGAGGCCGGCGGTGCGCAGGGCCATCCAGCCGTAGACGTGGTTTGGGTGCTCCGAGTCGAGCACGACGACGTTGTCGCCGGGTGTGAACTTGAGACTGCGGGCGAAGGAGTTCAGGCCCTCGGTGGTGTCGCGGGTGAAGGCAATGGAGGACGGGTCGGCGTTGATGTAGCGGCCGACCAATTCGCGGGTCTCCTCGACGGCGGATTGCCATTGAGGCTTGGGGTGGGCGGAGTAGAGGCCCTCGGAAGAGAACTTGGTGATGGCGCCGTGGATGATGAGGTTTGAGGGGGGTTGGTAGGAGGCGTTGAGGTATGTGATCTTGTCGTCTGCTACCAAGGGCACGAGGGACCGGAAGGTAGAGAAGTCGGCCTCCGTTGAGGGGGTTTGGAGGGACTTGGCCAACACCGGACCATCATCGGTGTGGTTGTCAACTGCACTTGGAGACATATTGAGGAAAATAGAAGAGAGATGAAGGGGGTTCTTTGCGATGTTTGGGGGCGTCTTCTGCTCAGTTGGTCTTCTACCCTGGGCTTCAAAGTCGGCTTCATCTCTCCTTTATCAATTCCGTGTCCTCCTATATCGGCGAAACTATACGCACTACTTCGGAAACCGCAAACCATCATCATGCAGATACCCCGCGCGTGATGTTTCGCCGTTCTGGCTTACGCAGGCAATGGAGGCTCAAGTCCGTCGTTGATGATGTTGTATCATCCAGGGCGCGCCCAAGTCAGAAGTGGGTCGTGCCTGGACTGATAGATGCTGATTTAGACACTTTTATCTAAGAGAAATGACTTGATACGTGCAGGATGATCAGACTAGCTTTGGATGGATCCCGGCTGCCGCTGCATTCAACTAAATTCATCTGATGTTGTGACAGGGATATCCAGATCAACTGCGATACTAGAGACGGACTTCGACCTCCATTTGCGGGTCCGGGGTTGATAAGAACTCGCTGCCCCGCATGTTGGCGCGCAGCTCGTCCCATCATGGCTGAGTCTTAGTCTCATGGCCTATCTTCACGGTGGAGACCGAGACTTCCCCGGATTTTGTCTCCGACGCGTTGGGCCATTGATCATTTCCTAGCTATCGACGTCTTTGGACCTCAGAACGAGATAAGCCAGATAGTATGAAAGTTCGCATCGACTCGACTCTGCATGGATTGTGTATAAGAACCACGGCCAGGGCATGACAGCGTCCAAGTTTTAAGACATTGTCTTTTCCATGTCACGTTCTTTTTCTATCTTCTTTTTGGCATCTTCATCATGGGCTCAGACAACGTCGCCAAGTTTGGCAAGAGCGCCAATGATGCTGAGCAAGACCCGTCGAACCTGGAGACTTCAATGTCCAATGCGGAAGGCTCCTCTGCGGAGACGGGCCAACTGAAAAGGGAGTTCAAAGAGCGGCA
This sequence comes from Colletotrichum sp. SAR 10_99, assembly GCA_028654355.1. NCBI lineage: Eukaryota > Fungi > Ascomycota > Sordariomycetes > Glomerellales > Glomerellaceae > Colletotrichum > Colletotrichum sp. SAR 10_99. Next base: position 252,005 of record JAQIUT010000013.1, read on the forward strand.
TGTCTCCATGATCGCAGTTGCTGGCGCCATCGGCACCGGTCTCATCATTGGCTCTGGAACAGGTCTCGTCAGGGGCGGGCCCGCAAGTCTGCTAATTGCGTATACCATCATTGGAGCCATGGTCTTCTTCATCATGACGGCCGTTGGCGAGATGGCGACGATGCTGCCTTCTGACAAGGGATTTGCTGGGTACGCTACCCGGTTTGTTGACCCGGCTCTTGGGTAAGTCACCTCGTTGTAGTATCTACATGCATTACGAACTGACTTTGACGCGCAATAGGTACGCAACGGGATGGAACTACTTTTTGAAATACGCTATAGTTCTGCCAAACAACCTCACAGCGGCTGGCATCATTATACAATATTGGCGACCTGATCTCAACGTTGCAATCTTCGTGACGACTTTCACTGTCGCAATCATTGCGGTCAATGTGGGTTCTGCTTGATTTTGATCCTTCTTAAAAGCCAATCTGACATGAGCTTTAGGTCCTCCATGTGTCCTTCTTCGGCGAAGCGGAATTCTGGATGTCAACAGTCAAATTACTCGTCATCATCATGCTCGTCCTCACCTGCTTCATCATCTCAATGGGCGGCCAACCTTCCGGCGAAGTAATCGGCTTCAAATACTGGCACAACCCAGGCGCCTTCGGATCCTACCTCGTCGAAGGTCCCACAGGTCGCTTCCTCGGCTTTTGGGCGGCCATGGTCCAGGCCTGCTTCGCGTACACCGGAACGGAAGTAGTCGGCGTCGCTTTTGGCGAGGCTCCGAACCCACGTAAGACTATTCGAAAGGCCGTCCGCCAGACGCTCTGGCGCATCGTCTTCTTCTACATCATCGGCGCCCTCGTGCTGGGCATGTCGGTCCCGTATACCAACGACCTGCTCATCGGCGGCACGAAGAAGAGCACCGGTGCGGCTGCGAGTCCTTTCGTAATCGCGGTGCAGCTCGCCAACATCCCCGTTTTTCCTCACGTCGTCAACGGGTGTCTGCTCATCTTCGTCATCAGTGCGGCCAACTCGGATATCTACATCGGATCCCGCACCCTGTACGGACTTGCTCGCGACGGCCAGGCGCCTAGGATCTTCACCAAGACAACGGGAGCGGGAGTTCCCATCATCGGTGTTGCGGCCACGAGCGTCTTTGCTGCGCTGGCGTACATGAACGCGGCCAAGAGCTCGTCCCAGGTGTTCGGATATCTCGTCAGCTTGGTGACAGTCTTCGGCACTTTGAACTGGGTCAGCGTTCTTGTCAGCTACATCCAGTTTACGAGGGGCATGCAGGCCCAGGGCATTCCCCGAAGCATCATGCCGTACCGAGGACCGCTTCAACCCTACGGTTCTTATGCTGCTCTCCTCATAACGGTACTCGTTGTCTTCTTCAATGGTAAGTGTGCTCGCTTGATGACCTGCCTTGTGAGCTTTTGGCTAATGAGAACCTGCCAGGATATAACGCCTTTATTCCGAAGTTTACCGTGTCCACCTTCATGACATCTTACATCGGAATAGCCATATACGTTGTGAACATCATCAGCTACAAGCTATACGCGAAAACCCAAAGGGTCGGTCTCGGCACAATGGACCTGCACAGCAACAGGCTTGAGGATGACGGGGCCAAGTATCCGAGCACATTAGAAAAGGCTGCTTCGTGGGTGATGCAAGTCACAAAGCGGTAACGACATATCCATATGTAAATATTGTGATATTAAAGGACTTTTCTGTCAATTACATCGGGAATCATCGCATCGAGTGGTATCATTATGCGCTTCTGAATGCACGCTTCCCTTAACCAAAAATCACGATTCAAGCCTGAGACCAAGGCGCTCGGGTATCCATAACGCGGACATGTATCTCGGCTCAATAATCGAGTAGATGTCCGGCTCTTTTGCTTGCATCCATTCCCAGTCTCCAAACTTTGCGTAGGTTCATGTCTAGGCAACCGTCTTCTCGCCCTTCACGGCAACACCCTCCGACGGGATATCGCTGTCGTGGGCGTTTTCAACACTCTCGCCCTTCTTGAGACCGAGCTGGCGCGTGTCGTAGCCGTTCGCCTCCAGGTAGGCGCGGAAGCGGGCGTCCTCGAGGGCAATGGTGTCTTGGCCGATATGAGGCAAGCAGAAGAGGGCGAGGGCAGCAGACAGGACGCAGAGGGACGAGGAGACCCAGAAAGGGTACTGCGCAGTAGCGACCGCATTGTCGCCGGCAGCGGCTTGGATGTATGGGAAGACTGTCGTTTGAGTCAGTACACATATCAGAGACGATGCTGACGGAAAATATCACTCACCCCAGGTGCCCACGAAGGCTCCGATCTTGCCAATAGCAGCGGCGATACCGTAGTACTTGCCTGTCTAGCTGTCAGTATGTCTTGATCAAGCATTGATGCAGCCCTTGCTTCGTGTTTACTTACCGCGAATGCCAGTCGCACAGGTCTTGGCCGCCAGGAGACCAATGTTGTTACCGGGGCCGAACTCTCCAAGAGCCAGGAAAACACCATAGACGACGACGAATCCACCGACCATGCCGGGCTGGGACAGGTTGAAGTAGTCACCAGCCATGATGAAACCGACGATAGCCTGGAGGAAGACACCCAAAGCGAGGGCGTATCGTGGGCCGAGCCAGTCTGAGGCAGGGGCACCGAGCATGGTGCCCGGGATGTAGAACAGGTTGATCACAGTGTTCCAGCCGAAGATGGTCGTGAGCGGGGCCGTGTCGCCGTAGATGTTGCTCAGGATGGTGGAAGAGTAAATGCCGAACGAGTAGGCGGAGAACTACATTGCGTCATGTCAGCGTACGACTCTCTCCTTATGCTCGAATTAATACACTCACATCGTAGATGAACCAGATCAAGCTAACAACAAACAGGCGCCAGCCGTAGAAGCGGAGGGAGAGGAGGTACGGCGTCTTGGCGTGGCGCATCGAGTTCTTCTGGAACTCCTCGTTCTCCTTGACGAAGATGCGGAGGACGAACAGGAAGATGGGGAACACCACACCGATGCCCAAGCTGGTGCGCCAGATGGTGCTGTAGTGACCGTTGTGGCATGCGGCCGCAACGACATACGGGACGAATGCGCCGATGACGAAGCCCCAGTCGATCATCGAGTTCGTGAACAGGATGAAGAACATGTTGCGCTTGCCGGACTTGAGCTCTCCGGTCGACTCAGCGGCACCGACACTGCCAGCCGGGTACTCGCCTCCGATACCGATTCCGACCTGCCGAGCGCACGTTAGACGGGGTTTGCGAAGGACGGCGGGGGTGTCCATCGCAATGCGAAAGTACTTACGAAGAATCGCCACGCTGCCAAGATGTTGAACATGCCGATGTCGTCGCCCTTGTAGTAGGATCCGGCAGCGAGCGCAGTAAAAACGACGAGGATGATCGTGGAGACGAGCAGCGAGTTCGTGCGCGACCAGTGGTCAGCTAGCCAGCCGAACGCGAGCTGTCCGACGACTGTGCCGGCGAAAGCAATGTCGCCGACGTACTTCTTCGCATTCGAGTTCTTGTACAGGTCGCCATACTGGAGCGCGAGGACGGTTGTCACAGAGCCAATGACCTGTCGCATCCAAACAATGTCAATCACGTTGTTCGAATCACTCACGAAGTGCGCGCGACATATATGCGACGGAGTGAGTGCTCACGTTGTTAATGTAGCCGTCGGAAAACAAACCGGCGCCGCATGCGATGACGGGGACGATCGCTTCGCGGAATGGCTTGCGCGGGGTGGTGTCCTGGTCGACGACCTCCTGCGCCCTGAGCTCAGACTCAGAGGGCTCCTTTTTCAGGAAACCCAGCATTGTGTCGGCTGGACGGTTCTCGTCGCGATTGGCGTTCCGAGGAAGGTCGGCAGTGAAGCAAGTCTCTACTTGTCGCTGGCGAGATCACCGGCGATCAGGGCAAGACAAGCAGCAGTTTGGGGCAGAGACAGGATGACGAAGTCGCCTGGGGCGAGGCAGAAGGGGAGAGGAAGAGGCGCCAGACACGAAGCGGGACTCTCAAATACCTTATATATCGGATGATCACAAGCCCATTGGAAGAAACACAGCCAAAAAGTTCGATCTGCGCAGCTGTCGGGTGCGACGCTAGAGCCAACGTGCATGCTGCATGCCTCCCCCCACCAACGAGGTATCCTTCACCATCCAAAAGAGCTCCATCCCGAAAGGCGAAGGGCGTTTCCCCCGACGAGACGGGGCCGCTCGCGGCCGGCGGCCCTATGAGAAGCGGGAAAGCCGCGCGTGGCCCTTGTTCCCCCGCTGCAACATTATCGATGGGGTCACCGAACGGGTGGCTTACACCGATACCACGGGGCCTTACGAGTGGTTCGCTTTGCGAAATGGAGACTCCACAGCTGGGTTCTGTTCGAGTCGTGTTGGTGCGTCTGCGCCGGTTGGTGATAAGACCGGAAATGCGGCATGAGGGGGTGGTGTTCCGGTCTTGGTCGACTCTTGGGCAGACAGAAAGACGGGGGCAGGATGCGATAGGATCAAGTTTGGTGCGGGTACACGTGTAGAACGTTAGTCCTTCTCTGTCATGCGACCTGATTGTGCAGTAGTTCAATGGTCCCTCTCCTTTGGAGCTGACTTTGGATACTTGCTCTGAGTGGTGTCCAATGGAAAATGTTTCTCCAATAGAGACAGCTCTTCTGAAAACATATGACGTTCGAAGCATCCCTGAGAACCAGGCTAAGCTTTTTAGTGCATTTCTGGGCAGGGCGCGCCGCGCCGGGAGCCTTTGCTCGGCGCGGGCTTCGAGTCGTGCAGGGCTGGTGTACAAGGTACAAACACCACTCAACCGAGGATAAGTCGAGTGCGGGGGCCTGAAGCTCATGGAAGATTCCCGTCACATCGGACAGTCTTGGCGATTGCTCAATTGTTATCTGACCTCGGTGAACTAGACAGAAGGATTGTGTCGAGTTCTGTTCGGTCGTAATGTTGGGGGACAGAAACAATATTTGGATCCCAACTGCTCGTTTCTACAGGGCGCCACAAACAATAACAAGTACCTGGATGAACCATCATGCGCAAGTCACGCATTCCCTTGCCTAACCCAGCGACCGCAACAGACGCAAGGCAGCGGCTGAAGTATAACCTACCCTGCAGGATCGGCAGGGACGGCATTCTGAGTTTTTCAAGTCAGGGCTTCTGTGAAATTACAGAACCAATGAAAGTTTTTGAAAACTTCACAATGCCAGACAATCCCATCATCCATGTTGATGTCGTCCGATGACCTGGTTCACCCACGTCGACCTGTGGAGCAGCCGAGGGAGCTAGATCGCCGCGGAGTCGCACCCGGACGGGTGTCATCAGCTTTTGCGGCTCAAAATCCTGCATGAGAGCACGTGGAATTGAATTGAAGTGTGCCGTATTGAGTAGAATGGATGGCGTGAGCTGTGTTTTCCTTCCTTGAGTTTGCATCACCGGGCCGGGGTTGTCGGGGCCAATGAGCGGTCGTCCGCAGCCCACGTGGGCGCCGGAATGGACCCTTGGTCCGAGATGTTCGGCGTTCGATTTCGGCCCGCGTTGCCAGAAAGTACTGAAGAAACATCAGCTGACGGAGATACATCTATGGTAGCAAACTGCAAATAGGTCGCTCAGGGTGCATGCGAACAGGACCGTGGACGTTCTCCGGCGTCCGCGTCGGATCGGTTTAGGTCGGTTGACAGATTTGACGCAGGTTGGTCCTCGTGAGTCTTGTCTCCGTCGCCTTCTGACCGAGCGGGGCGCAACCAAAGAGTGTGCGAATTGCGCACGCATGTAGTCGTTCGTACATCTGCAAACCCACCGCAGTAAGACAGATGTTCTGGACTGGATGAGGCTGAAATGAGGGTGATCAATTGATTTGAACTTGGTGACAATAATGTTACCGATGGCAATAGATATCCATGATATTGCCTAATAGCCGCTACGAATGTGCTTTGGAATAGTCCAATACCAGGGCCCGCGATCCAATGCAGATGAGTGCATAATGGGCTTGCAAAAGTTAGGATATTTGTCAAATACTTTCGTTGTATTCTCTGGGGCTCCTTGACTCAGCCCCAGGGTCTCAGGACCGCGATCAGCTTGCTCTGTCAGCAAATGAGTGCTATCTCATTTCTCGATCTCGCGAAGTCGACGGAGGGCCTAACCGAGCCCTGTACAAAGAGTGGTTGGTATGGCGATGGTTATTGACACTGATAGATTCCGAGATGTTCCATACCTTGAAACACATCTCGCCTGTGCTATAAATCCACTGGCAAATAGTGCATTAATATACTATGTGCACGGTCGTATTGAAACTGTGCCAGATGATTGTAGTTGAGGCCTGCGTATAAAAGCCCATAATCGAACAAAACGTTGACTGGAGGTAGGTTGGAGAGAGAATACGTAAGTGTAATTTGCACTTGACTGATAAATGTTCTGCAGAATTGGAGCTAGACTTACCAGTAATTATTGCCCGAGTTACTTACAGCTCGACACAGGATGGTCTTGGCAATTTGTACGTATTTTATATGAAGCCAGTGATTGACTATCAAGCGCTTACTGAACGTGGGATGAGCACCTTCATGACTAATACTATCAAGCGAGGCCACTTCTATCCAACTCACAGCCGATACATATAAGGGCCCCCTGAAAATACACAACAGTTGTTTGTCAATCAGAGTCGAAAGATTCTTAAGTAACTCCGTTCTGCATCGTGCTCTTCGTTCGGAATACATGTGGGGTTCGATCCAACTAAGGGAGGCCGCCACCTTTTTCTGATGAATAGCGAATTTATAGTCAAGGGAAGTCGGGAAAAAGTTAGAAAAACCTACCGACCCCAAGAAATGTATTCTGCCCACAGTCGATGGGCAGGTTACTAATGCATATTCAATCACTGCGCCTAGTGTCGTTCCAATATGAGACTTGTGCTCTGATTGTTTCGTGGATGAAGCCACGAATGCAGTAGAAATGGAAAGTGTGCCAAAGACTGTTTTAGCCTCAGACGAAAGCTATCATCGGCGCATTGGTGTTCATGAATTCGTACGTGAACTTCAGCCCCTTGCAAGATATCCGCTGATTGACTGGTAAATATCGAGTCTTGGCCGCATGGATATAAACCTATCAGAGAGCAAGTTTACAAGGCCGTGTTAACCAATGCGCGAATCTTCACCGAGCCAATGGTAGTCTACCGGTTGGAATCTCAGGTTTCCCCACCATTCGTAAATGCTTTCGGCACCCCCTCCATCTCACGCTTCTGCTTATTCACATCTCCCCTCCTTCTTTGCCCCGAATACGTCCAGGTATCGCTCTCTATCTGCATCGATCGAATTACTCTCCTGCATTGAATCGACCCCAAATGGATCGCACGGCATCAAGGAATCTTCCACCAGAGTATTACCAACCACTTGAAACCCGCAATTCTGACATCCGTATTCTGTCAATCCTGCCGAGCAGTGATACCGACTCAGAAATCCATTGCTCCCTGAACATCCACCAGCTTGCATCCTGCAAGTACGATGCGTTGTCGTATTGTTGGGGCCTAGAACCAGAGAAGCCCATTATTGACGTCTCAGGAGCCAAGCTCAGAGTCAAGCCGAACCTTCTTGCCGCGTTAAGACGACTGCGAGAAGCAACTGATGTCGTCCATCTCTGGGTGGATGCCATATGCATCAATCAACAAGACCCTATCGAGCGCGACAATCAGATACCGATCATGGGCCGGATCTACAAGGGAGCACGAATTGTTTACGCCTGGCTCGGCGAGGCGACCCCTGGCAGTGCAGAAGCCATGTACTTACTGCAACAACTACAGCTTTTAGTATATGGCGATAACACACAGCAGATCCATATTCTGAAGAACGAACGATATTTGTTGGGCTGGCGATCACTGATCGAACTCTTGAGACGTCCGTACTGGACTCGAGCCTGGATTCTACAAGAAATTCTCCTTGCCGAGAACGTCATGGTAGTCGTCGGCAAACACAAAGTTGCCTGGCCCACAATGGCCGCCCTGACGCTCATCATCCCAGCGTGGGACGAAGAGATGACTTCAACAGAAGACGAAAGCAACCCATTCTATGAAACATTGAGGATGCTGCGCTACAATATGTACGACATAATTCACCTGTCTAACCTCCAACTACGTCTCCTCAGTGGCCCGTCAGACCCACAATCTAGCAGTGGCTTTCTGGATTTGCTAGACTGTTTGACGATGTGCCGTTGGCGATTCGCAACAGACCAGCGCGATCATGTCTACAGCATGTTGTCTGTGGCTGATGCTGCGCATATCAGACCTGACTACAAGAAGCCTGTCAAGTGGTTGTTCGGAGAAGTTGTAAGACGTGACATTGAGATGCGAGGGAAGCTTGACGTCCTTTCCGGGTGCAAGCATTTTGCGGAAGAGGAGAAAGACATTCCAAAATTCATGTCGAAAATTCAAGAGGAACTAATGTTGAACCAAGAAATATCACAGGAAACTTTTGGTATGCCAACTTCATTTCCTTTGGGAACACCAAGTTGGGATTTAGACATCGGTCAGCATCCAGTATGGTATGAGAAGACCGCTGAGTGGATAGCGGCTGCATCTAAGGATCTCACAAGGGTCTTGCAAGAATTGATTGATCCTATTGACTCAGGTCACGGTCAAGATGAAATTCAACGCGAGAACTCATCGCAAGGTCTGCTTCTATTGCTTGAGGCGTTGAAGAGGTCAAAGTTATCCTACAGCCCGAACACCGAAGAAATTATCGATAGGCTGCACAAAACAGTTCGATACCTCTTGGTGCGGCATCAACTAGTGAGCTCAAACAGAATGCTCAATGCGTCCTTGCCAACCTGGACACCCAATTGGACGATGCCGTTGTTGTCCCCAAGGCAGAACTTACTGTTGTACGAAGGATGTCGAGAAATTTACAGAGCGTCCGGTCATACAAAACCCAAGGTCTTCTTTGATCACACCAAGGAAATGATGACTTTCGAAGGATTTCATGTTGATGACGTGGTTTGCGTGCCCCGCGTTGAAGCACAGGATCCTTTCGAGGGGTACTGGGAGGCCGCCACGGATTACGAGTTGTCAGCAACTGTTTATGGAGATGCGCTTGACCTCCTCGAAGCCTTTCGTGAGCTACTCAGTCTTCAAAGGACCAATCTGTCTCTATTCACTCTCCAGCATGTTATCTTGGAGGGTGTCGAGGTTAAAGGTAGCGCTCACATAGAGCCGTCGGCGTCGCCGACTACAGAACGAGCGGCTCAAGAGATCCAGTCCGTCTACAGCGATTGGATCGGAGAATCGAATCGTCAATTTTTCATCACTAATTCTGGATACTTTGGAGCGGGTCCAAGACAGATGAAAGCAGGCGACCTTGTGGTCATTCCACTTGGGAGCAGAACACCATTTCTGCTCAGAAAATACCAGGATACCTTTTCTCTTGTAGAAGAATGCTGTGAGTATTCCATGGCTCTTGCAATCATCCGTTGCTTTATTTTGACAACCAAAGACGTCCAGGGCTTCATGGATGGGGAAGTGCTTCGGACACCAGACAAGGGTAGCCGATGGAGCAGGGAATTCTGTGTCGAATAGAGAGGATTCGCAGCACCGCTATATACGTCACTATCATCACATATCATGTTGGCAAGCAAGACCGTAATCTTCACAGCTCTTGCTCACAAGGTAGATAAGATACATAGGTAGTGGGATGATGGCCTCTATTCAAATCTCCGCAGCATCAAAGTTGCGAATCAAATCGTAATAAAACCTCAAAATATCCATGTGCGCAGAAATCTGGATCCTCTCATCAATCGTATGCGCATTCACCGTAGCCCCGTTGCGGATGGGCACGAAGCGGTACACGTTGGGCGTGAGGTCTACATGAGTATCATATGTCAGCAACGTCCTCTCGCAGCTCAAAGTCTTGGAGGCCCTCCAAACCGAGATTAGAAGGAAGAATACAAGCAATCAAACTTACTCAGATAATGTCTCGTATCAGTGTTACCAGTCATCAGCTCCCCAACAGGCACAACCTTGCCCCCATCGAACGCAAACGAGCTCTGCAGCGTGCCCGAGAACAAATCCCAAATCGGGCCCTTGGTCGGCGACACCGGCGCCACGAGCGTCTTCTGCGAGGAACTCAGAACCAGAGTGCCGTTGTAGTCCACCTCGTACTTGACCTCCACACCACCATTCTCCAGACCAACAGAGGCCGTAAGATCTCTATTCTTGGTGGCAGCGTACTTCTCATACCCCTCGTCGCCCTCGAACGCCACAACCTTCACGCCGTACTTCTCCGCGATCCCGGAAATGTACGAGACGACGTTGTGCTGGATCTCGGGGATGCTGTTCTGCGGCGCCACGCGGTAGTTCACGCCGACCTTCACAACCTCCGGCATGGCGTTGATCTTCTGCCCGGCCTGGAAGTAATCCACGCTCTGCGAGGTCTGCAGGCGGTAGTGCGTCGGGCGGTCAATCTCAACCAACGTCTCCGCGAGCGCCTGCAGATCGCCCTCTTGCAGGAGCTTCGTGATCTCGGGCTGCGCGTCGGGGGAGTACCGCGCCTGGCAGACCATGTGCTCGTACAGCGGTGACTTCGTCGTCAGCTGCGGCGAGTACGGGTGCGCCTCGAGCGCGACGACCATCTCCGAGACGATGCCGATGCCCGTGTGCGGGAAGGGAACAGAGGAGTGGCCGCCGGTGACGTGCAGCTCGAGCCAGATGTCGACGTGGCCCTTCTCCATGACGGCGGGGAGGGCGTAGAGCGTCTTGGAGTCGAGCTGCTGCAGGCCCATGCCGCCCTCGTCGAGGATCAGCGCCATGCTGTTGTTGCCCCATTTCTGCTCGAGGTGCTTGGCGATGTGACCCGCGCCGCGTTGGCCGGAGCACTCTTCGTCGAAGCCCGAGGCGAGGATGATTGTGCGCTTGGGGATCCAGTCCGGGTTCGCAAGGAGGGTTTCGAGCGCCGAGAGGAGGGCCGTGAAGGAGTTCTTGTCGTCTGAGACGCCGCGGCCCCACATCCACTCACCATCAAAGTGCGCGGCGAACGGGGGATAGGTCCATGTCGAGGCGTCGGCGACGGGGACGACGTCCTGGTGGGCGGCGAGGAGGAGAGGCTTTAGATCAGGAGAGGAGCCCGGGATGGTGTAGACGAGGCCGAAGGTGTTTACTTTGACGAGTTCGGAGCGCGCGTGGACCGCTGGGTAGGTCTTGCGCATGACATCGTGGAGTTCGTAGAACACTTTCCAGCGCGGGTCGGTGTCAAAGTCGCCGAGATCGTCGTAGCAGATTGACGGGACGCGGACGAGGGCTGCATGGCGGGAGACTTGCTTGAGGATGGCGGCTTCAGAGGTGAAGAGCTCCTTTGCGGAAGGAAGACCGTCGGAGGGGGAGATCGGGGGCGGGAGATCGCAAGTGAAGGAGGAAGCAGAGGGGCTGGTGAGAGGATGTTGGTCAGAGGAGGCGACGACGGCCGCTGCCGCAGATAAAATGTTGATGAGGGTGTTGGAACGCATCGTGAAGCTGTTGTTGTCGACCGAAGGTGCTCCAACCCAATGCACTCAACTCCGGCTTTGAAATTGTCACCTTTCTTCGGCCCAAGTCACAGAATTGAAGAAAGAGAACGCAAAGGCTCGCGGGAAGAAGTGTAGAGACGTCATTTTGTAAGCAGTCACACACACTGATCCCTGTGTTGCGTGATAGCCACCTCCATGCGTCCTTCACCATTGACCAGTCAATGTCTCGAGAGCTTCCCCATCCCCCGCTCGCCGAGATAGGAGCTCTTTCACCAACGTGCAATCATTGTGGGGTTTCAACAGATAACGGCATAGAACCCCAGTATTTGCCGATATCCATGTTCCGGAGTCGGAGTCCACCCGACCGGTGCCGATACGGACATGTGGGCGAGTCAACGCCGCGGGCAACTTGCGACCTGCCTAATCAGAGAGCGGAGGCTGCCATTGGGTGTCGGGTATTTTAGGTGGGGGTTCACGAATATATCGGCAATTCTGTCATCATGAAATCTGTAGGATCGAATGCTACACGCAGGTCAGTCGGTGAACTGCTGTGCTAACACATGAGAAGATGTCGGCGGTGTTTGGCTCTTGTTCATTGACTCGCTCATAGGTCTGGACAAAGTTAATTGAACCCGGGGCCGTTCCGTGGACCGGATGCGGCACGTGCAGCAGGTACCGGAGTGAAGCCATGACACGGGAGCGGGGTATGGTTCACGCAGCATTTGAAAGGCAGACTGAATAAGAAATGAAGATGTAAATATGCAATGACTACATGGCACCCGCTTATCGGTATGCTCTGGGTATGTGCTAAGTGAGATTTTCTGAGATTATTCAAGGCGTTTCCATGCCACTATTACTCCATTAAGATTGAATGAGATTATGCCAACGTTTAGGCAGTCTGGGTAACCACGGGGCCGCCGGTTGTCGGGAGTGCAACCGGCGTTGAAAGAGCGTACAGGTCAAACATCTTAGCCCCGCCGCAGTAATTGGCGGTGTTTGTTGTGGTCGTGACGGTGCCGTCGGTGGTGAAGGTACTAACACTGCCATAGCAGTAGTTCTTGCAGGCCTTGGTCCCGACAAGGGAGGTGACAACGCCGCCCTGGAAGTCGAGACTCGAGCCGCCGTAGCACTCGTGGTGGTACTCCAAGAACAAGTACGGCAGCTTGGTTGTCGGTGTTGGGGCCTTACTATACACCGAGTTGGCGTGAGCGATGCAAAGCTCAGGCGTAACACTCTGGTTGGCAAACAACAGAGGAAGTGCGTGTCCGGTAGGCCGATCCCTGTAGCAGCCAACATAGTAGTAACCGTCGGTTGCCGTGGCTGAGGCCGAGGACGACGAGCTATCACTTGACGAAGGGGAACTACTTGTGGTTGTTGATGCCGGCACAGATGGCACGAGGGAGCTGGATGGCGCTGTAGACGATGATGAGATCACCGAGCTGCTTGATGACGGGCTGGGATTTGCGGTGGACGATCGGGAGCTGAGAACTGCGGAGCTTGAAGAGGAGACACTTGAGCTGGCGCCAACAGAGGCAGAGCTGGAACCGACTGATGATGATTGAATTGTCGGGGTACTGGACGCCGACGATGACTGTCCACTAGCAGCAGAAAGCTTGAAAAGATCAAGGCGGCTGGTTCCTCCGCAGTACTCAGACTGTTCACCGTCAGAAAACATCTTGTAACGGGGGAAAGTAGGCTAACCTGGTTGCCGCGACAGAGCATATCGCACTCCTTCAGCGGAGCCGGGACAGATCCGGCGTTGGTTGTACTTCCGCACCAGCCTGATATCATTGTTAGAAAAACGTCTAGTAAGCACGAGACACGAAACCTACACTCTTGGGCGTACTCAACACCCATGTACTGGAAGTTGCCCTTGGCACAGAAGGCGGCGCAAGCCTTGGTTGTCATATCTGCCGAGCCGAAGGAAGCCCCCGACAAAGCGCGTCCGTTGACGCCTTCGGTCTGGCATCCCAGGAACTCGTAGTCGCCTGCTCGTGCAGCGTGCTGGGGTTGGGACGGTGCTTGTTTGGGGATTGTGTTGTTGTAAACCGAAAGGCGGAAGCCGGCACCACACAGACCGACGGAGGAACCCGCACAAGGCGAAGAACATTCGGCTTCTGAGGTTGACATCTTGGCGGCTTGCGCATCCCAGCCGCAGTAACATTCGCGGCCGTACTCGACACCAAAGTAGTTGAAGGCCCCACCACCTGGCGCACCAGTACTGCAGAATGCAGCGCACTTGGCCAAGCTCATATCGTCTGAGGCAGAAGACGCCCCTTGGAATAGTCTCTCGCCGTCAACAAGGTCTTTGAAACACCCAGCGTATTGCCATTGTCCGCCGATGATAGCAGGCATCTGAGGGTTCAGGGGTGATGCGACAAATGTTGCAGATGGAGTCGCACTGCTCGAAGTCGTGGAAGTGGGGGTGATTGTCGAGACGAAAGCCGTGCTGCTTGAGCTTGAGGCACCAGATGAAGCACTAGACGCCAATGACGACGAAGTCGCAGTTGTGCTGGAAACACCGCTGCTCGCAGATGCTGCAGAGCTAGTGACAGCCGAGGAGGATGCCACAGAGGAGGCCGGAGGGACGCTGCTAGCTGACGATGCTCTGGTAGAGGATCTCGTTGATGCTGGCAGAGATGAGCTAGAGCTGGGGTTCTTGAGGGACTGGTAGAAACCAGCTATGTCGAATGATGTGATATCGGCGTATAAGCTCATGTGCCCGTTGTCGCCACCACATGCCTGAGTGTCATCTCCAGTGCAATCGAAAGTGCACAGATTGAGGGACTCGTCCTCGTACGTAGAGGGGTTCTTAATGCTGGAGCCGCACCAACACTCTTGGTGGTACTGGACACCAGATAGGGCAAAACCTCTGTCGTTGCAGATCCCCTGGCACTGCTGCAGCGTGTTCGTTTTTTGCTGAGCAGCAGTGTTGACAGAGTTCTGAAGATTGCGGCCCAAATTGGTGGTATCCTTGAAGCATCCGACATATTGGTATTTGGCAGTGCCGTTGGAAAGAAGAGGCCCGACCTGCTTGCTGACAACGGTGCCTTCAAACACAATGTCGTGACGACCCGAAACTTCGCCGGTGGTTGAGTTAAGACCATCAGTGCTGAGAGTCCAGGTGGCACGTAAAGCCTGGGCAGGGTGGTTCGGCTGAACAGGCGCGGCATGAATGCCAACGCTCCCAATGGAGCAGCTACCACCGACAACTTGCGTTCCCTCGGTGAGCTCATTGTTAGGGTTCAAGGCGAAGAGCTGCGAGGTGGCGGGAGGCTTGGAAATGGTGATCGTCAGAGGGGCATCGCCCTTGTTGCAGACCCTGATTTGCTTGTCGACAAGGCCTCCTGCAACCACGTTTCCGTATGAGACAGTGTAGTTTGACAGCACAGTCCAGCCACCGGAGCCATTAGAAACCTCGAACGAAACTGCAGGCGGGTCGTTGACGGAAGCACTCAAAGTGAGCACAGCAGTCCCTCCGTTAGACCAGATGGTGATCTTTGACAAGTATGATCCAGACGTCTCCCTCAAGAAGCGCAAGGCGACAGTCAGGCTCTTTCCGGACTCAAGAGTGGAACCAACGGTCGGGAAGTTTGTAGATGAGAAACCAGAGCCAAGCCCGCCATCACTGGTAAAGTTGGCATAGTCGCTAGTGTTCGTCTGCCAGGCGAAGCCTGTGAACGTCAGGGTGCCGTTACCAACATTTTGAATGAGAGCAGACCCCGTGAGGCCGTCTGGGGCGTCACGGAGAACCAATCTACCGAAAGCAATATCCGATGGCGTGGCACTCAGGAAGGCGCCCTGCTTGACGACAGTTCCTTGGACAGATACCAGCACACTAGTAGCGTACTCGGCAGGAGGGCTGATGGAGAGCGTGACGGCGCTAGAAAGCACTCCAGGCACAATCGGAACGGCCGGGTTAGAGAGGTCCCAAGTGACGTTCAAGGAGAAAGATGCTCCTGCAGCGACCGCACCCTGGGGTAGAGTTGAGTTGGAGCATGTAAAAGTCGGGTCCGCAGCGGTGCAACCATTGACCTTGGTAAGAGCAACGTTGGCTTTACAGTTGACAGTCACGCTGGCGGTGGAACCAGCTTCGAGAGACCCAAAGTCCACTGGGCTGGTGCAGTTGACAGCAGGGTTGACGGGAGATCCCAGCGCCACAAGCCTGTTGTTGTTGACGTTCATGAACACACGACCATCACCAAAGACCGGACGTTGGAACTTGTTGCTACCTTGGGTTGAGGGCAGAGTGATGGGAACCATGACACCGTCCTGGGGAACGGCACGGAAAGCTTGGAGACCGACGTTGACATCTGCAACCCAGACCTGTGGGGTGTTAGCCGAAGTCAATGGACGTCAACGGGTGAGGTGGATCTTACAATGCCAGTGCCAGGCTTGCCGTTGTCTGATGTAATGGTCATTTGTCCGACACCAACGCGACCAGCTCCGACGAAGGAGGCGGATTTGCCGGCAAGGGTGAATTGAGGCGCACCCTTCGCGTCGAAACCAAGCTTGTACGCAACAAGCGGGCCACCGACAGTGGTCGCGTAGATGTAACCGCCCTCGCCAGGGTAGCTGCCGAATCCGCCGTACAATGAAAAGCCAAGCTCAATTGTCTGGATGATACCATCGCCGCCGTCAGCCGCCTGTCGAAAACCGCCAAGGTTGTCGGCGTTCATAATGTAGGCTCTGCCCTTCTTTCCAGCCGTGACGCACATTCGGTTGACGCCGGTGCCCTTGAAAACGGTTGGATCCAGGACGGCAAGTCCCGACGAGCCGACATCGCGGTCACCAGCATCGAGACCAACGTAGTCATATGGCTGAAAGTAGTCAATCAGACTCAGCTTTCCGGTCGAAGCTACCTCCATCTTTACCGTGCACTCGTCGAGTGTGGACATGTAGACTCTGCCACTGGCGGGAACATTTCCGTTGGCATGTCCCTGACCGTTGCCTGCCACGAAATAGACGTTGTTGCCGATGACGGGCAAACCCATGCCACTCTGCCAAATACCTGCCTTGCCTCCCGTTTCGTTTGCGAGATCAATTGGTTGCGGCTTCGGAGCTCCAGGAGCGGCTTCCGTGGCCCACATGCTTACCGGGCCCACGCCGGGTGTCTTGCTGACAGAGACGAGATAGCCAGTGTAGTTCCAGCGACCGCAGTGAGAGCCGAATGCGGCAACGATGTGGCCGTTGAGCTCGGCCAGAGAGGGACGCTGCAGGGCCACACCACCGACGAAGTACTTGGCTGGGTCGTTATCGGCATTGATACCGTCGATCAGGACGGGGAATTTGTCGACATCTTCGAGCGAGGGAATACGAATCGCGTACATCTTGTAGACACCGTTGGCTGTGCCGGAAGTGGTCCCGTCTCGGTAGCCCTTGGAGAAAACGTACATGATGCTTGTCGCGGGATCGATGATGGGGGTACCGGTGATGCCAACCCAGTTCGGGATGTCGCCGCAGTTGCTGTCGGCAGCGGAGAAGGGGGCCTGGAGAGTCCTCTGCTTCAGAATGTTTCCGGTCTTACTGTCGAAGATACGAATGATGTTCATCTCGGAGGCGGTGATGACGAGCTCGGTGCCCCCCTCGGGTGTGTAAACCAGCGGCTTGGCCAACCAGAACTCCTTGCTGTCAGGAGAAGTGAAAGTCCACAAGTTTCTGAAGCTTGAAGAACCGGCAATGTTTGGGTCAAGGTTGTGGTTGGGGAGATAGCCCGATTGAGGCAAATCCTGCAATAGTATGTCGTCAGTCCACACCCCATCGTAGTCGGTATAACTCAAACACAGAACTTGTGAGTTCGGAGGAGGGACCAGAACTTACAGCATCACGGTATGAATCGGTGGTGGCCAGCGAAGCAACCAGTGCTGGCAACGAAGCCAGCACTCCGATGGACAACCTCATCCTGGCAGACTGAGAAGGGAAAGAAAGAGGGACGAAATGTCTGCCTGGACACAGAAGAAAACCCAAGAGGTGACTTGAGGAAGTAAAGAGAGCGTGGCACTTGAGAAGGATATGATGAAGATCTGGGATCGCGCGAGATAATAAACAAAACCGATGATGGCCAAGATTGTGAGCCAAGAGCATGGCACCCCTCAACACGCCAGATGGGGCACAGCCGCGGCCCTTCCGTCGCGGCCGACATCGACCTAGCCCATGGGTCGAACTAGAGCTTCTCCATCGAAGCTAGGCGTAGGCGCAGAACATGCGCCTCATGCACGACCAAAGTGTTTGCTCGCATGGTTTTGGCGAGCTGGCAGTCGTGCGTGTGGAGGAAGGTTGTGAAGGGATGGTGCGCACGCCTAGGCTTGTTTGATTAGGGCGAGATATTGAAGACGCCCGAGACAATCCAGGGAAGGCGGGAAAGGCATGCCGAGCGTGGAAGCAGGGGAGAGCTTCTTCTCTCAGCTCTGGCACAGTATGTGAACGACAGGCCAGGGTCGGAGAGAATCGTCCAAAACAGCAACGAGCACAGGCGCAAGCCCAGAGCCCAGCGGAGCGAAGTCAAGAACCGGGAGCCGAGTGTTGTGCATCCGTAGCAAGGGAGGGACTGTGCCCTTGGGAGTTGGCGAGACATGGGGCATCCAGGCTGGCGGATGGAAGCCATGCGACGAGCCAGGGATGATGCGATGGTGGTGTGCTTTAACAAACAAGGCGAAGCTGGCAGGCTGCCCAATAATTAGCCCAGTGGTCCATCACAAGACGCATCTCATGGATGGAATGCCTGGAATGCGTGGCTGCACGGAGCCGGGGCCGGAGGCCACGATAGATGTGATTCAATTGCTTTGTTGTCTTAGCCGGCCAAGTATCTCTCCGCCGGCCGGCAACTAGTCGCCACGAGTAGATTGGGTTGACATTGTTTGCCAGGCATGTTGGATCTGGGCAGGACGAGATCTGCCGTGGGGTGGGCACGTCGAAGACATGCAGAAGAAACAAAGTCGATTGAAGGGGCTCCGAAAAACGAAGCCAACACTAAGGTACGGACGGGAGGGTGGAACAAGCTCCGATGCGCAGGGAATGCAGCTTGGGGAAGAGATTGGGGGCGTCGGGCCCTAGTCTTGTTGGGGTCAGGTGTTTACTTAAGCGAGCAGCATCACCTGCAGGCAAGCCCGTCTGCACTCTGCACGGAAGGAGCGCTCCAGCACTCGGGTGCACCTTCCTGCACCTGCACCTGCCTGCTGCACGATGCAAGGGCGGAAGGCACACGGAAGGTGGGCTCGACCGGAGGCAGCTCGCCGCTAAAGCACGCAAAAAATACGGTTGAAAATATGGTTGTGTTAGCGGTCGTTCGCTGCACCGGGCCCTCCTGGCATTAATCCAAATCAGAGAATGATGACGTTGGAAAGACAGGGGTGTAAGCTGTGGACTGTCGATGCCATCGATGCTCACAAACCCGACTATTGCATTCTGCGACCGAGGTCAGGTGCCATCGTGATCTGGCTAAGCAAGAAGGCAGGAGGGCAAGCACCTTCAGCTCGCCACTGCCATGTTCGAAGTGTGCTCTTTCCATCCTCGCTGAGTCTGGGGCGTCCCTTCCGTCGTTCTGGAGGTAGTCCTTCCATATGCAGAAGGGGCGGGGTGGCGGCCGTACCTGCGTCGCGACTGCAGACAGTGCAGAGGCAAGTGCCTTTCGGTTTCCTCTTTCCCCTCCCTCTTGCTGAATTGGGTGATGACAGCCTCCCTCCGTCTCCTTCTACTTTGGCATGCTTCTCCTCCATCATGCATCTCGCCGCAGTCGACGAGAACAAACCGCATCCTTCCGTCTCCAGATGATGATCATCCTCACCACCCCTACTTATATTCGATGCCGATATTACCGATGCTCCCTCTGCTCGACGCCAAGCTGAGGGACGCTTGCTTTTGAACATGTTTCACCACGACACAAGGATCGCGATAGATCCCAAACATTGGACTCACCACGCCGCATGGCCGAATTGCGATAACCTGCTCTCGTACGACTGCTTACTTGGCTCCCGCGTCCTCCGCCTCAACGCACCACATCTCCCTGTCTCCAAAGTCGATTTGGGCATTTGAGCCCGAGGCACGGCACGGCCGATTCTCTCCCTGCGTCTGGTGCCTGAGCTGCTGCAGTGCAAGGACATCCTGCACCAGACACCGGTCATCCCATCGCTTCGTCCAAACCAGCTCCTCGGGTCTCCTGTCATCCCATCCCTTCAGTCTTCCGTTGGCAATCGTCCACCACCATCGCCGCCCGCGGTTTCTTCACACGCCCTCTTTTTTGTTCGTCTTGCCCGAATTCGTCTTCAAGAGCCTTGAGAGCTACGAAAGAACAATGACAACTGTTGGTTGGCCCCCACGATGAAAAAACAGATCGGCAATCAAACTCAGGCCACGGACCAACGATGCGGCATGTTGGGCACGGCGCGCCTGGGTAGCCGCCATTATCACACTTGACGGCGGTCGCGATGCCGATTCTAGACCATCTCTCTCTGGAGTCTGAGCACCATGGACAAAAACAAAGCTTCCCTCGTCATCGAGAGATGGACTGCGTCATGATTAAACCTGGCCGAAATCTCTGTTTCCCTTGATTGCATCCCACGTGCACTCAACGAGGAAGACGTTGAGTGGCATGCTTTGCTTCAGCCCCCAAGATCCACAGCTCCGCCTTTGTCGGTCTCAAAATCCGTTTGGGTTCCTGTCCATTGGAGGCTTTTTGCATCGACAAACATCCGTCAGTAAGCTGCTGTTGGTTTGCGAAAGAAGGGAATATTTTCTACTCGGAAACGCCAGCTAAGCGCCTAAAAATAGGAGATGACGGGAAACGTTCCATCTGCCGGTACCCTAAAAAAAACTCTTCCCGTCGGTCTTCAGGTCTACCAGTCTAGCGCAATGCGCCGATTGCCATCGATTCAGCGGCGTCTCTGCCCTTTTCATCATTGTTTTGTCGGCAATGGTTCCATGACATACAACGTTAGCCCTTGTCCCCTATGGCTGCGATTTTGCCAGTTTCGATTTGGTTCTTCGATGGCTAACACAGGATCAGCTTGTGCCCGCACCACATCCGCCTGTCGAACCGCCGACACGTCCATCACCGAGAATCAGCTCCGTGTGAGACGCGGGGGCCATCGGGAATTATCAGGACCCTGGTTCGTCGCCGTCTACACTCTTCAGGCGTTGCAGATTTCTCTAGGAGAGAGACAGTAGATCGAACCACCTGTGTGCTCTCTCAGCGCCAGTCAATAGAACCTCGTGAGCATCTGTAACGCCAGCATATCCCCGCAAAAAGACGTTTGGCGGACCCGCGAGTCAGGGGGATCCGCATAGAAAAGCCCCCTTTTTGCAGTAGAATACGAGCAGGCTGAGGACTAGCGTCCTCGGCAATGCAGTCAATGCCTTGGATCCACTGGTCATGTTCAGAGAAAAGATGGAAGTTCTTCATCTGCTGCGTTGGTTACGATCAGTCTTGCCCCCATCATCTTCAACGACCACATTATTGAGGGGCTTGCAGCCACTGTCACTGATGCGCTGAAGAAGAAGCGCTGTCGCTCACCATTGTTGCCTGTCTCGGGAATCGCAAACGAGGTCAGGAAGGTGCGGTGATGCTGGCACGCCTTGGCCTCGTAGGGCTGCTGGCCAGCTGCGCCTCTGGTGCCTATGTTCAATGGCAAACGTGCGACGAAGTCTCATCCAGAAACGATCCTTTCGCCCCTACGAGCCTCGATGCGAAGTTAAGACAACTAGATGACGGAGATGAGCGACTATCATTTCGGGTAGGGCGATGGATCGAAGAAGAAGAATGCGAGGAAATCGCCCGAATGATGCCCGCAGCGGCTCTAGAAATCCAGATGCTGGGACGATCATCGGCCTTCAGCGCAAAGACTAATACGACATGCGCGAAGCTCAACTTTGCCAAAGACTGGAAGTCGACCATACGAAACCCGGCGAGTCTGTACGTCAACTTCGAAACCGATATTGGCCGCCTGCCTCCATTGTCGACATTCCATGCGACGCTGCATCTGCAGAGCAACGACTCCGAAGAGATCAGCTGCCGACAAGCAAACATAACTCCTACGCTCGATCCGACCACGATATCTGCAATTGGCTACACGACATGGGGCGTTTTCCTCTTCGTGTTTCTTGTCGGCGTCTTGCGCTCCGTTTACAGTGCCCCAGTGACGCTCGACGAGGAACAGCGTTCCATACGGACGGTCCTTCCGAACGTCGGCGATTGCTTGCAGTACATCCAATTTGTCTTTCTGACTGGTGGGCTCAGCCTCCGGTATCCCGGCTTCTACCAGCCTGTGGTCAGCAACTTGAATTGGTTCTCGCTTTTCGTGGTTGGGCCTGTTACACACGGGGTGACTTATGACAAAGTCCAAGATGGAATCTACGTCATGAATGGCACGTATGGCGGTACATTTGGTCTGGAGTTGATGACCCAAATTGCAGGTGCTCCCATGACGATGGATACCTGGATCAATATGGTTGTTCTCATGGTGATTGTTGCTCTCGGCTGCGCCGTGGTGATCGAGGTCGTGTGGCTCGTGAACCGTCACCGAAATTCCGATGGCGAGGTTTCTGAATCAACTGTCGGCTTGCGACACACTTTCAGCCGTGTCCTTCGAATCATACTGTCCTACTTCATGTTGCCCTTGGCGGCCCTCTCCTTTTATCAGCTGGACCACGCGTCGTTCTTGCCAGCATACCATACGTCACTCGCAGTGGCGCTCATTGTTGCCATGATGGGCGCGTTTATTTGGCTTCTCTGTCAAATTCCTACGCACAGTCTTGGCGTCTTGATTTTCGACAGCACGAAGCGGTATAGACGGATCGCACCTACTGAGGACTTCCGACGACATGACGAGACTTTCATTCTCATCTTATTCGTTCTGGTTTTCGTCCGTGGCGCGGCCATCGGCGGGTTGCAGATCTCGGGCCCGGCGCAGCTGGCCGTCCTTGGCTCATGCGAACTTCTGCTCCTAGCGAGTATTGCCGGGTTCCAGGCCTATTCTACCTTTTCCATTGGCGCGATTGCGGCAACCATGCGCCTCTGCAGTTTAATATTCATGGTGTCGTTCCTGCCGGACCTTGCGGGACACGAGACGAAAAGCGCCATCGGCTACTTGCTTCTGGCGCTGCATACCGGCATGCTTCTATTGGGTTTCTTTGTCCCGGCGTTCTGCGACCTTGTTGCGCTGTGCAAGACGTGGTGGAAAGCTCCAAGGCCTGACGTACGTTGTATGTCGACTTTTGCAATCTATCATCTGACAATATATAGGTATATGGACTCCGACAGCTTAGACGTCGTCAGGTATCGAGAACAAACCTTTCTACAATGTACGACGCCGACAGCTCCTTGGGGTTGCCCTCTGAGCACGACGCATTCGGGGAACCTGCTGCTGGCTACCTTCACCCAACGTACCGCCCTGATAGTCCCAGCACATTGCGTCTGAATTCATCAACTACATCAAGTCGATACTATCGCCCTCCTCGCTCACCATCGCGTGGGACGTCCATCTCTTCTTCCGATTACTATCGAAGATCCGAAAGCATTGCGTCGCCAGCTTCGTCTGCTTACCCACCATCGAGAAGCACATCCGCATCCACCACCCTGGCGGAGAAACGATCCATCCAGCGTTCCGAGTCCATCATGTCGCCGGGTAGGCTATCGGAGGAATCAATAGAAGAAGAGGATTCAGCCCTTGAGACTCAAACATCATCGACAAAGGCCGATGGAAGGCCACTTGGTCCACGATGGAGCGACTACTCATTCCGCGAAGCCGACCTATACTACGGCGCCCCTAGACCGGCGCCCGCCACACCAGCAGCTGAAGAAATTCCCCGCCCTCCTGCTCCCAAGCCATCACTTCGATCTACTTCTGGTATTTGGGCCAAGTTCACTGGCCAGCCAAGTATAGAGCACGGATTTCGGGTCGTGAGACCACCTCGACCTGAGCAGGGCTTTGTTGTTGTCAGACCTAACAGGCCAAGCAACCTCAGCAGTAGCTCAAGCTCGATCGATGGAGAGACGAGATGATGTTAATCATATGAGGCGGCACACGAGAATCGTTGTTTACACAGACGGTTGACGTGACGTCAGTTTCCTAATATCCTGGGACAATGCATCGGAAGGGGCGCAACAGAGCAGAATAGCTCCAGATGAAATTCAGTACATATTTATAATCCAGCCGATAAACATATTAATCAGGCGTCTGCATTCCCAGTTACTTCAACCGTCGTCATTCAATTTACCTACTTGCGCATCCGTGAGGATCTGCACGTCTCAATCCAAGGTTATCTATGGCTGCTGGGCAGTGCTTAACTTGCTGGAAGCAAGATGCGAATTCAACAACATCACTACTGATGGATGAGCTGAACTTACATGCACGTCTTGTCAATCGAACTTCGTCCCATCACCTCAATCCTTCTAACCCAATTTGGGATAGAATATCCAGCTGGGGCCATGATGTCGTGTCAGCCCATTTTTGGCAGGTTGTCAAGCAGCTGTGGCCATGGCATCCTGGGGCTCCATCTCAGTGGCGACCGGCGCGCGCGCGGCAGATCAGCATGGATGTGGACTGTCTAAACAGGCGCGGTCCCCGGCGACGGGGGTCCCATTGCTTTTGATGATCCTTCCCGCGGCTGTCCTGAGATGGAGATGCAGTGCGGAATGATGCCGGAACGCATTTGCTGATGAGAGTGGGCGATTAAGATGAGTCTCTGAACGTCTTTTGGCTGTGCTGAGAACGTTGACGTGCTGAACTTTGGATTCTTAACTTCCAGGATGACTTCGACCTCCCTTAAGGAAGTGCAATGAACCCTTTGTACTCTTTTCATCGCTTCCAACATCGAGCCAAACCAGATCAGATCTGCCGCGGCTTGCGGATTCCATCGGGGGTCCCGATCTGAGCAATCAACATGGAAGGTTGCACTCGACGACCCTCCCGTCGACAGGGAATCGCCCATAAGAGAATCGGCTCACCCAATCCCCATCTCATCAGCCCATTGCCCATCGACTGAAAAAAATTCACGGCAATACCAAAACTTGGCTGGGGCCCAATTCCGTTTCCCCACAACCCGTTGATTTTTTGTTGGTGTGAAAGGGGGCCAGGCCAGGGACCACTCACTGGGAAATCTTTCGACAACGCCATTTCTGCTTAAGTGAGCGCAGAAAACCGAAGCAACAGCGATCGCTCTCGGAAGTATTTTGCCAATGCCGAACGCGTTTTCCGATCTCTCTTGTGTCTCTCTGTTCCACTCCATGCATGCCAATCCTACCTAATCCTCAACACTGGCTCCCCTTTCAATCACTTAAACTTTTTTCACCTTTCACTTTGATCCTTCGCGCGTCCCTTGGGTCTCAGCACCCTCTTTTTGGCGCTTTTATCGCGGCTATTGCGACTGCGACTCTTCGGAACCAGCAGCAGCACAGAGGAACAAGGTTTCGGCGCTTGTTGCTCTAAGTCAGACCCGGCTCGGATGACCTGGCCCGGCAATGTCTTCGGCGCCGAATGAGAGCCCAAGGGGGCAGATTGAGAAAGACGCCGCCGCCGCCGCACAAGATGCCTCCGTTGTCGTCGCTGACATCGGCAGCACCAACGACAGCCCGCCAACGTCGTCTTCACAAACATCACCACCGGCAGAAAAGCCCGCGGCCCATGCTGGGCCGCCAAACGGTGGTCTGCAGGCATGGCTCCACATTCTCGGGTCGTTTCTGTTGTACTTCAACACATGGGGTAAGTCTGGGATGGACGGCCGCGATGCAACATCATCGTGAGCCGGCGGGCGCGTGTGCGCTTTCACAATGGATGAGCCCTGGCTAACGCAACTCCCCAGGTCTGATATCCAGCTTCGGCGCCTTTCAGGCGTACTACGCGTCTGATATCCTGCGCGACAACACCGCGTTCCAGATCTCAACCATTGGCTCTCTGCAGAACTTCCTGATGGTGTTCTTGGGCTTCATCATCGGACCCATCTTCGACCTCGGCTACTCGCGCTACCTGCTCATCATCGGCTCGCTGCTCGTCCTCGTCGGACTCATTCTGCAAGCCTTCTGCCAGAATCTGTGGCAGTTCCTCCTCTGCCAGGGCCTCATCATTGGCATCGGGACAGGCTGCCTTTCCACCCTCGGCGTCGCCCTCCCCTCGCAATGGTTCTCGACAAGACTGCCCCTCGCCAACGGCATCGCGGCCAACGGTAGCGGCGTTGGAGGGTAAGCATCATTCCCAGCTTCCTATCCCTTGCCTCAGCTAACAAACCTCCCAGTCTCGTCCTGCCCGCGCTCTTCCGCGCGATGCAGCCCAAGATCGGCTTCCGCTGGACCGTCCTCGTCTTCGCCCTCATCTCCCTCGTGACCCTCGGCGTCTCCCTCCTCGTCATCAAGACCTCCTCCCTCAAGACGCCGCCCGCCCGCCGCCCCTGGATCGACCATTCCGTATTCCGCGACGCGCCCTTCCTCCTCTTCCTCGGCGCCTGCTGCCTCCTCTTCCTCGGCATGTACACCCCCTACGTCTATGTGCAATCCTACGCTCTCGACAACGCCCTCTCCTCCCCGGACGTCGCCCTCTACCTCCTCTCCATCCTCAACGGCGCCTCCATCGTCGGCCGCATCGTGCCGAATTTCATCGTGCCCTACACCGGCATCCTCAACATGATCTGCGCCGCCGTCTTCGTCATGTCCATCGCCGCGTTCTGCTTCGCCGCGACGGACAGCCAGGGCAGCTTGATCGCGGTCACGGTCGTGTACGGCTTCTTCGCGGGCACGTTCTTCGCGCTGCAGCCGACCACGTTTGTGCGGCTCACGGCCGACAAGAGCTACATGGGCACGCGGTTCGGTATGGCCTTCACGGTCATGTCGGTGGCCATCTTGTTCGGGTCGCCCATTGCGGGCGCGCTGTCGAGGTCGCATGGGTATCTGAGCGGGTGGATCTGGAGCGGGTGCTGTCTGGCGGCGAGCGGGGTCACGGTATTTGTTGCGAGGGGGGTTTCGGGTGGGTGGAAGGTGAATAAGGTGGTTTGAGGTAGCTTCTGTCCGTTTATTGTAGTATAACATCAAATTCTTGGCGGATATTGATTTAATTCTATGCGTAACTTATGACGGTTCGAGAATGGATTCAACTAAACCTACAAAGATGAACAGTCCAAATCCTTCCGCCATGTTTGTCTCTGCCTTCGTGGATGAACAAACTGCCGGAAACGAAACCGAGCACACCTTCCAAAAAGTCGAGTTGCCCGAGATCCATCCATCACCAGCCTCACCCACGCCCAGAGATAGAGACGCATAAGGCCACAATGTAGGAAGGAGGCTGTACCAATACCAAACACCGAAGCTACCTACCGAAGGCTACCTGGTCATATCCGTGACTACCCGGAGATCGATCTGCTTTCGGGCCGTGACCAGGGCCCCTGCCGCAGCCCGGCAGTTTTTACCAAGCAAGGCACGCCAACGACACAGCCCGGAACAGGCTCGGAACAACACCATTCGATTCGATTTGGGATGTGACGACAGACCTGCCTCTGATGGTGCCTGTGGGGGCGCGGGCCATGCATAGCATCTTATCAGAGGGCATTGAAGGGGGCGGGTACGCCGTTCGGTGGGAGCCGCCGCTACACTGACTCGTCCCAAGGCTCCGCAAGGTGCAACCCGGCCGTTGTTTCTTCAGCAGCGTCGATATCCCGCTCTGAGTTCTGGCTGATCTTTTGCCGGGGGAGGCATCCGTACCCGCGCTGCATGGAGCCAGGTTTTGCCTAGATGCGCAGAATGAAGCTTGTAACGGCCGTGTAAGGTTGCACTGGCAGGGCTGCGCGTCAAGCTTGATGGATGATGGCGCAAAGTTTCTAGAATATGGCGGGGGATGGTGGGAGGGATGTGCTGTGTAGGTATGGTCCTGCCCCTCCCCTTTCCTTGTCGTCGTCGACTGCAGGGGAGGGAGTATATAAGGCGACCAGTCGAGGAATGTCAAGTGCGAGGAGGTCGCGTTCTCGGGAAGCTTGTTGTGACTTACACATTCTGTACATCTACTAAGAGGTCTTTTGATCGTGGTGAACTTGGAATCTAATCTTGGAGGTGAATTCAAACCAGTACTATCATTCTTGTGAAAGATGTCGATCAAGACAGTCGCCGTCGTTGGTGTAAGCTCAACCCTCCCCCTCCCCCCCCTTCTCCTCCGCTTCAACGCGCTCACACCCGCCTCCCACAGGCTTCAGGCCTCGTCGGTCTCCGCGTCGTAAAGTCCCTCCAGGACCACGGCTTCACCGTCACAGCAATCTCGCGCACCTCCTCAACAGCGACGTTCCCCGCAGGCGTCGCCGTCCGCAAAGCCGACCTAGCCTCGGTCGAGTCGCTGACCGCCGCCCTCGCAGGCCAGGACGCCGTCGTCTCGGCCATCTCGACCGTCGCGGCCGTCGTCAAGGGCGCGCAGGACCCGCTCGTCGACGCCGCCGTCGCGGCCGGCGTGAAGCGCTTCATCCCGTCCGAGTACGGCCTCAACACGCGCAACCTCAAGGGCGAGATCCTCGGCGACTGGCTGATTGCCAAGACCGAGGCGGTGGACTACCTGATTGAGAAGGCGAAGGCGAACGAGGGGTTCACGTGGACTGGGATTGGCACGAGTCTGTTCTTTGACTGGGTGAGTGATCCTCTTTTGCTGTCTTTGAGGGACGAGCTGTGCTGACGACGGACGGGCAGAGCATCACCCGCGGCATCTACGGCATCGACCTCGCGAACAAGAGCATCGACATCTTCGACTCGGGCAACCAGAAGGTGTCGACGACGTCGCTGGTCTTCCTGGCCGAGGGCATCGCGGCCGTGCTGAAGCACCCCGACGAGACGGCCAACCAATACATCAACATCATCGAGTTTGACGTGACGCAGAACCAGCTGCTCAAGCTGTTCGAGGAGGAGACCGGCGCCAAGTGGACGGTGAACCACAAGACCGCCGACGAGGTCAATGAGGAGGGCAAGAAGAAGCTGGCGGCTGGCGGACGGTTCCCGTTTGAGGAGTTCCTCATCAAGTACCACTTCGCCGACGCGCCCGGCCACTCTATTCCGGAAGAGGGCAAGGCGAATAAGGTGCTGGAGCTGCCGCAGAGTGACTTGAGGGAGTTTGTGAGGGGGTACATCAAGGAGAACAGCAAGTAAAAATGACTAGTAATAATGAAGAAAGAGTGGTTTAGCAAAGTATCAATAAGTTAAAAGCCAGTCAAACATTGCATGTGTTGGTAATGATTTGCTGTAACTTCAAATCTACCTTACTTTTTTATTCCAGGCGGGTTTCGAGGTGTGGGTATTTGCAGTACATGTTTGATTGTTGAGCACTAACAGACCGTTATCGTCGAGTGGGGCGACGTTCACGGTGATTTCTCGCGCCAAGCCAAATCCATCGTGCAGTTTGAGTCCATGTTGTGAATTGGCGTGAGCAGGCTGCCGCTGCTGCCTAACCGCGATTTAGTTTCCTCTTTAGAACCAAATCACGTGGGTTATTGGTCTTGTCGTCCACCAAATGTCGACGTTCTCCAACGACATAAGTAGCGTCGTCGCAGATCGGTGGCTGACATAGATCCAGCATCTCATTCGCGCACACTCTCACGTTATCTCACCTTCCTCGGGGGCATTGTCAATACCTTTCATCATCCAGCAACTCATTCATCGCGCTCTCTGTTGAGCTCAATCCTGTCATGGCGGACACCGCTCCAACAGTTGCCGAGAAGGAACGCCGTGAGGCGCCGGAGTCGGTCGAAACAAAGGCGAGAGAGCTGGCACAGAGAATTAGGAAGAGCAAGCACTTTATTGCGTTTACAGGAGCCGGCATCTCCACGTCCGCTGGTCAGTCGATGATTGATGCGGTTCTATGGCGGAACAGCATCCTCCAAACGTCTTCTAACGAGACTTCCATGTAGGAATACCGGACTTCAGAGGCCCCGAGGGCGCGTGGACGCTCAGAGCCCAAGGAAGACAGCGAGTTGGAAAGACGACGAGTACACTGCAAGCGATACCGACGCCCACCCACATGGCCCTGGTTGAGCTGCAGAACCGAGGGCTGTTGAAATACCTCGTCAGTCAGAATTGTGACGGGTTGCATAGGAGAAGCGGCATGTTACCGGTAAGTTGCCTCATCGCAAATGTGAAATTTACAGCAATAATTACTATGGACTGCTAAACAACGTTTGTAACAGGAGCGGATCTCTGAGCTGCATGGCAACAGCAACAGAGAGTACTGCAAAGATTGCGATAAAGAGTATCTCCGCGGTACAAGACCTTTCATCTCACGAACGTGTTCTTGATAGCGTGGCTAATTATTCTCAGATTTCCGAGCGGTGTCGACATTCGAAAAGTCCATTCACGACCACCGCACCGGACGCAAGTGCGCCAGATGCGGCGGCGTCCTCCTCGACACCATCATCAACTTTGGTGAAAATCTTTGGGAGGAGCCTCTGTCACGTGCGCGAGAGAATGCAAGCAAGGCAGACCTATGTCTTGCTTTGGGATCATCTCTGACTGTCAGCCCTGCAAACGAGATCCCGGAAACGGTCGGGAGGAAGAAGCGCAGCCGGACTGCTGCCGTTGGACAGCTTGCAATCTGCAACCTCCAGAGCACGCCGATAGACGAGCTGGCGCAGCTGCGGGTGTGGTCCACCACGGACGACCTCATGATCCGAGTCATGAAGAATATCGACATACCGATCCCGGTGTTCATACTCCGTCGCCGGCTGTTGATAGAGTTTCAGACGACCGGGGACGGAAGGCACCAAATTACCGCCTGCGGTGTTGATATTGACGGGACGCCGGTGACGTTTCTTCAATCGGTCAAGCTCGCGTACAACAGGCGCGTTGCACGATCTGAGCCCTTTGTCATCAACTTCCGCGGCGATATCGAAGTAGGGACGCAGTTTGAGCTCGAGCTTGAGTTCATGGGCCACTATGCAGAGCCAAACTTGATGGTTACGTACGATTACACGGGCAAGATGGATGAAAAGGTCCTGCATCTGCTTGAGTACAACCCGGCTACTGGAGAGTGGAAGACGAATAAGCTGGTTGAGGACGCGGCAACTGATGTTCAGCAAGGAGATGCCGGTGTCGCCGGAACAAATGAGGATCACTCAATTATTGATCTCACATCAGATTGACACAATACATCGTGGTTGCTTCGGATCGATGGGCTTCAATGACAGCCAGCCTGTGCAGTTGAGACCCCCTCGTTTGATCAAAAAGTAACGAGGACCTCGCTAGAGATGGTCGTTGGTCAAAGATCAATCCTCAGGTACAGACTACCTTATTTGAGAAAATTATGACAATCTGCTTGGAGCTATCCCAATGTTATTTGTTTCCATTGTGGCCCAGGCAACAGACTTTGTTCAAGATCTGATAAACCGAGTTGCCCCAGACCTCGCCGCTCCGGAGGATGATGCCTGTTGTCTAAGAGCATGACGTTGTAGAATACCCATGAGTTATCCTTAGAGTCCCGCTCGATATCTTCTGAAAGCAATATGACCTCGAAAACATTCTCCCAGTCACTTTCAGTCATCTCTTCCAAACTATCCATCCGAAGTCTACCGCGAGGAATTCCGTCTTTACCGCAAAAGTCGCTCTTCCCGCTGTGGAAATCGGAAATGCTGACCCGGAAATATACCGCCAAGGTACAAAATTGCAGAACAGGGTACGATGCAGTTTCGTTCGATGGATCAATGTCGGTTATTTGCCTAGACCTTTTCATGTCAATGCCGAACAGTGTCGAAAACTTGGGTTCGTAGTGATCGCAACCTGAAATCGGCACCCGGGAGTAGAATCCATCGGCTTTGTAGTGGTTCGACAATTTTCGGACTGCACCCGATATATCCCTCTTGTACCACGAGATCCAGTGTCGAGTCTCGTTCCAGGTGTAGCCTCGCATAGGTTCCCTCCAGATGGGGGGCTCCAATGTTATCTGATCATGCCAACCAGCCCAGGACCAGCTTGGAAACGCAATCCGACGACGTGAAAGATCCCCTCCAGAAGCACTTCTGAACAGCATGAAGCGCTCCAGCCGCCCTGCCGGAAGTCCTTCCACAATTTCTTGACCCAACTTGTCTTCGACACGCCGAATTATGCCTGCCAAGGCCCGGATAGTATCGCAAGGGTCGGAAAGTACTCGTGTAGTGTAATGCTCAAGTATGCAAGCGTAGTCGCGGAGGGGGTTCAGAAGTTCCATTGCCAGCTTTAGGTTTTTCGGCGCAGAAAGAATGTCACCATGTGCAGCCAAGATAGGATTGTGTGCTTGGTCGATGCAAAACTCAGAGACGTCGGCACGACGGCACCGAAAGAAGACTTCGTCTTCAAAGAAATATAGGGCTCTGTGACTGAGGGAGGATTCTTGGAATCTTTGTACTATGTGTTAGTCTCGGTACATGTATGATTGATTGGGATTTGAGCTACCTACGTCCATCCCCTGGTCTGGTAGACAGTGGACTCCAGCATGCCATCCAAGTCCTTGAAAACAGTCATAGAGATATCTGGCTGTATCACCGTGGCCTGTCTTGGCATCCGACTACCTCCGATAAATCCAGGGAGACCAGAGTTGGCAGTGTGCCCAGATGCAGCCACTGCCGTCAGCCAGGATCGCTCGAATATGTTGTCCATCACACTGATGCCCTGAAGCAAGTCCTCCGGGTCGTCTTGTATTAGACAAAAGGCGTCAACCCAGATATATCGAATGTCCAGCCGCCGAGCAAGTTCGACAGTGTCTCTGATTGTCTCCGGAATCCGGAGTAACGGTTCCAAGGCTTGCTGCTTCAGGAACAGTGGAAGGTTTGCTCTTGTCATTCTGAAAGTGGAAACGCCGCCCCAGACATAGCTCAGGGCTATATAGGGCCGGATATCGTTAACCTCCACCAGAAAAAGGTCATGTACATCGATCAAACGCAAGACTTCCAGCCCCGGATATGCTTCTGAGAATGATTTCGTCTCCTGCCCGCAAGTAGAGGCATGACCTGTCTCACAAGAAGAAATCCACTGACTGATGCGTTCAAAGTCGATGAACTGCTCGATTTTCGGCCGAAGCAAGACCCTTCCCTGGAATGTTTCAAGACTTTCCTCATTTCCCCCGGCGAAGCAAATGATGCATCTGCGACTGCCGTAAACGTAGAATGCACCGCTGGCAGCTGGTCCCAGAT
Source organism: Colletotrichum sp. SAR 10_99 (assembly GCA_028654355.1). Classification (NCBI taxonomy): domain Eukaryota; kingdom Fungi; phylum Ascomycota; class Sordariomycetes; order Glomerellales; family Glomerellaceae; genus Colletotrichum; species Colletotrichum sp. SAR 10_99. The sequence continues at coordinate 284,561 of JAQIUT010000013.1, forward strand.
CTTCTGACCAACATATGAACACCTCCTGCCACTCATCGTTGAGGGCCGGGATTAATTCCAGATGTACGGCCTGCTTTACTATTTGACAAAACGGGCAGTCACTGGCGGTAATGCGCATGAGATTTCCCAGTGGGAAGGACGCCAAACGGTCCAAAAGAGGTTGTTTGCGGGCCAAACTTCGGAAGGGAATGTCTCTGCAGTACTTGCAAAGCGGCTGCATTATAAGATCCGTTGAGCCAATATTGACTCGTTCAAGGCTCGCTCACATTGGCTCGCAAGACCATGATAATGGAGAAAAGGTTTTCAAATTCACTCCGCTCTTCGGTTGTGTAGTGATTGGACGGCTCAGCTAGCGTGTCTATTGTTGGCCAATTGAAAACGTGGATTGCAGCCATGAATGCGCTTAGATGGAGTCACAAAAATGCTCGGTACGAGGTGAGCCAGTGAACCTGATGAACAATCTTTGGCCTTGCAACTATACTCTTAGCAGCTGATACAGTGTCTGATGAAGTAATGTAACGCACAAGGAAGAGGCCAAAGGTGTATATGCAACAACTTTTAGAAGACACAGACAACTCAAGGGTCCATCGCAACTAATCCCCGAAAATGGTCCGGTCGTTGCGGATACCCCAAACTGAAATCCATCATCAGACGACGATCATAACCAATGAGGGTAATTGTGAGCCAATTCAAAGTCCCCAAAGTTGTCACATTTTAGCTTTCGGCCCCTCATCCCGGCACCACTGCCGCTGAAGATACGTGGCTAGAGCGGGGCGTCGGGCGAGTAAGCCACGGAGGCCACCTCCGACGACGCCAGATTGTCAAGACCATAAAGCTGAACGCTGGTGAACTCTCAATTTTTACCAAGAATTGATATTGAAAGTGGTCTCGAAAACATTGCCATTGAGCCGCGACCATGGGTATCCCTACGGAGCTAGTTGGCAGTCTCCCCCGACCGGAGGCGTTGCAAAAGACATACGCGGACTACGACGCTGGAAAAATCTTCAAAGGTCAACTCGAGAAGGCCCAGGATGCGGCTGTGAAAGACTCGATCGATCGGTTGAAACAAACAGGCGAGACCTTCGTCAGCGATGGTGAACAACGAGCAAGCTCTTTCGCGACGTATCCGATCACGGATACCTTGAACGGAACAGGTCTTGCTGAAGGTCAGCAAATACCTCACTGCTGCCATCAACATCGTGAAGAGACTTGAGCTGAAGATGATTAGGACTTGCTGGAGATGGCCAATTGTTCGCCTACTTCGACGACGGCCACCACCGCCAACTTCCCCGCCTCACACAGGGCCCGTTTAAGTACAAGACCTATGCGTACGAAAACTTCAAAAAGTCGCAGGCATTTTCCGGAGGTCATGGAATGAAGAGTGCTGTCATTGCACCGAGCATGCTTTACCTCTTGTATCCTCTGAAAGGCGACATTGAGGGTTACAACAGGGAGCAGTTCACTCATGATCTGGTGAAGGAGTGTGAGAAGGACATTCGGGGATGTTTTGCAGCTGGGGCTAAGAGAGTCTCAATCGACTTCACAGAGGGCCGTGAGTAAATTGAATGCTGGTTGGTTGGAATGAGGCGCTAACAACGGTCAGGATTGGCGGCGAAAAAGGATCCCAGAAACCCCTGGACAAATGAGGATCTCCTTCAAACATTCGTGGACCTTATCAATCAAGTCCTCGACAAATTCACTGCCGAAGAGCGGGCAAACATCGGGCTTCACACATGCCCAGGCGGAGACTGCGACTCTGTCCACTCTGGTGACGTGCCGTACCATTCACTTCTCCCGTCACTCTTTAAGATCAACGCAGGTTTGTGAACTTCTGCCTCGATTTTCCCAGTAATGTCATACTAATATGTGAATTAGGATACTTCCTGATACAGCTATCCTCTGAGAAAGACAAGCCAACAGTTTGGAAAGAAATAGGGCAAAACATTCGCAAGGATGCCAACGGCGTGAAACAAGTTGCCTTCATCGGCGTCACGAACCCGCTAGACCCTCGAGTTGAGACTGCGGAGGAAATTGCGGATGACTTGTGCGAAGCAGCGAAGTACATCCCGGTTGACCAGCTTGGTGCTACTGATGATTGTGGCTTCAGTCCCTTCAGTATCGACCTTAAGCCAAAGTACATCAAGGGCCCAGACTTTGCGAGGGATATTGCCTTCGAGAAGATTGCGAATCGGGTCAAGGGGGCGAAGATTGCCTCTGAGAGACTTGGTGTATAGACAAGTATTGTACAAGGAACGTATTGTCTGTACACTACCGAGAATACCTCCTGTCGCTGAAGGGGTCTTTATATAACGTACCTGTTGTCAACAACGTAGGAACATGCCAATCGAGTGGCATGGTAAGCTTTAGCACATAAAACTATGAATCCTGCATCAATTGGATCACAACCCTCTCACGCAGACGCCTGGTCCTCAAGTCCTGACCCCAGAAAGAAACTAACTGTTACTCGTCACTGTCGTAATATACCTGAGTAATATACGGGGAGTTCTGATGGCGCAGGAAACACCCAAATAGAAATTGAAGTCAGGATAGGGTTTTCGATGACGGTGCCTCGGAGTGTTAGGGGCGGCCCGTGTGAGTCGACCTTAGCCACCGATGATGAGCTGTCAGAACGGTCTGCATAGCCCGTTTTGGCACCAACCGCAGAACGTTCCATAATTATGAAGGCGCTTTGGTAACAACGTATCGATCAGAGCACGAGGTCCCGTTGTGTGCTTGCCATATGCGAACCATGACCGTCAAGACAAATAGCCTCAACACCACAACAATGTCGGATACTAGAAATTTATGACGACATCTCCGACAAATGTGTCTTCAATATCCGTACGTACAAAGCTGTGTAGCCGCGGAGATACTCTAGGCATGAATACCATTTGCACACCCATGGTGTCACGGAAAGCGTTGGATCGCAATTGCGAGACGTATGAGAAGCTTCAAATAATCCAACCTTATATCTGGCCTTCAATGAACACTCACTCCATGCAGAATGGCAATCGAGGCAAGTTGAATAGAGCATAAAGTTCTTCAAGCAGGAATCTCATACAGAGCCCAGGGGAAGTGCAGCTCCGAGAACCAACATCCCAGAGCACCAAACAAAACTCATGTATATTTAGTCAATCGGAAGTAATTCACTAGAAACCAAGCCCAAGATCGAAGTTGGTGAGATCCGCACAACGAAGCAAGGAGGAGAGGCAAGCTACACCCGTCGATTATGTGTGCGTTGCAGCCCAAACAACAAACTCAGGTCACACAAGCTTAGATCTTTTTCTCACGATCATCGTAGTATTCTAAGGCAATAACGTGTAAGACTTGCGGAGCTGAGATGCGAGCACTTTGGTGTCTGAATCAAGATGGTTTGGTAAACCAGAACCTCTGACGATGGTTAATGGTTCAGAACTTGAGTCGCACTGAGGCTTCATCAGAGCAGGGTTTCCATGGCCTATACTTATATTTAGATTTGAGATCCTACCATGGATCAGCTCTTTCATCTGTTTGGAGGATTCCAGTTGGCATTGATGGTCTGTAATGACTTATAGCCGCTATGTTGAGTATACCTTTGTTGATCACAGATCGTTGAGACTTTAAGTAGCGTGTAATCTGCTACCCTAACTATCTGATGAGATATCTTTTGGAAATTCCATGTGCCGCTGAAACGTTGTAGACACACCCTGATGTGAGGGGACATCGAAGTCACTTCAGATGAGGATGACTACTGTTGAAACGACATGGTTACCAACCACCAGATGTGTGGTATGGTTACTTGGAAGGGGTCTCTGGACCAACCTAGAGGCGATGAATTCGACGACTTCCAGAAAAACACTAGGTTGCGCATTACCATCACACATTCGAGATCCGGCGAATTTATTGCGTTGTGTTAGCCTGTCTGATACTGGAAACGACGAAGCTTTATAGAGACTGTGCGCCGTGTCATGAAGCCAACATTTAGGTGAATGGTTGCGATCAAGCCTAAAAGCTTTCTAAGAGAGTATTTCACTGATTCATCCATTTAAAAGACCTCCCAACAGCCTCCCCCATATCTGAACACAAATGGAATGGCATTCCAGGCGAAGCTTTCGGATTTGACTTGCGATGACAGCTAGACGCCAAGTCAGTGACGTGTCTACAGCTGAAAACGCCGCCGGAATGCCTTGAGCCTACCTCCTTTGCCCTTAGTGTGTTCAGACTAATACACTCAAAAGGCTACGGCTTAGCAAAGATGAACAACGGACGGCATGAACGGTCTACTGAGGTTCTCACCACGAAACCTGAGACAGAGTCCCATGTTCATTCGCATGGTCAAATCTGCTTGCTCAGGCCGGGACCATCTCGATGTCATTGCGCTGTGAATTCTACCCTATCCTGATCTTGGGAGCGCTTTTAAAGTTGCAATATCTCACCAAGCCGCAAACCTGTTTCTAGTGGGCGACTTGCCGATCAAGCATTGTCGACACGACAGCGAGGCCCTTTGGGCAATGAAGGGCCGTACCTGATATGAAGGCCGAGATTGCTATATATTGTGCAGGCAATTTGGAAATGCATCTTGAACGCCACAATGCCAACACTTCCCAAAAGCCTCGCTTTCCTAGCTGTGTATGACTGGCTAAGCTCTACTGACCGCGCTCGACGCGGACGAAAACGGGTGTTTTATCATCGGGCGAGAACGTTAGAAATACCCAGGCCCTCCACCTCTCTTCAGCTCCGTCCTATTCCTCATAGGAACGCAAGGAAGATGACAGAGGATAAATCATGAGCATGATCTTGCATTGCGTGGCACAACAATCTGTGATTCAGCCGTCGAACAATCTTTCGCCTGCTACGCGAGTCGGCATACCAGTGTCAGCAACTGAGGTCTCGTTGAATATTTAAGAGTTTGGAGAAACACCTAGATGAGAACATGAAATTACTCTATGATGCCACGCCCATTGCTCAGGAGCTGGATGGAACACTGTCACGCAACACAGTAGCTCACTGAACCACACACAGCAAGGTAGTCACGGGGGCTTTTGATGCCGATTTGTATTCATGTATACCCTAAGCCTCACCACCAACCAACGACGGAGAGGGACAGCGGCTATTGCCGGCCAGCCAAGGATGGGAGGAAAAGTCCTCGGGAACGGGTGTCCACCTTCGAACACAGAATCGTTAGCATGAGTTGGCCATCGAACAATGGAAACAGAAATCAACTCACCATCGGCGTCGTACTCAAACCTCCTCCGTGGCCGAGAAGTACTCCGACTCACTCAGAGCATTGGTGCTGCTCTTGTCGTCGTTGTCGGTGTAGAGGGCCGTATCAACCAAAGCGCTGGCTGGGGCGGACGCGGCACGGTGGGCCGTGTAAGTCTTGAGCACCATCTGGGTCGCTACATCCATACACTCGTCAGCATCATCCCTTCAATGGTGTAAGTGATGGTTGGCTCACCAGCGACGAGCTCGGAAAGGTGGTCCATGTATTGCTTCTTGGTGCTGGCTATCTTCTGAAGCACTGTGATGTCCAGAATGTTAGCCATTATCTCGAATGGGTGACTGGTTGGCAAAGGGAATTGCGAAGGTGTATCAGAGAAGCTTCGTAGATCACATGAGTCAAGCCGAGGCAACAACTTATCAGATCTCTTCTATCTCTTGTGTATCTCATCATGTACCATTCGACCAGGGAAGAAAGCACGGAGGTTCTCGAAAATGAGGCTGCACTCACGCTGCTGGTTGCCGGGAGGGGCAGCAGCCTCCATCAGCCGGAGGGTTTCGATCCGGTTGACGTAGTGGGTGCACCAGTCCAGGGTCTCGTCGATAAAGGGGAAGATGTCGGCCATTTTGGAGCTTGTACGGTGACTTGGAGAGGGTGGGTGGTCTGAGAAGATGAAGTGGTCAGCGGCTTTACTGTCAAGGCTATATAAATGACGAGGAGAGTGAGAGAAAGAAAAGCCTTCAGAATTTCAGGTTCGTCTCTTCACTTGTGTGCCTACTCAGGGACGAGCAGTCTCGTAAGGGCCAGCAAACCTCAGGAGCAAGACAGCCTACCAAATGGGTCTGGAGGCAAGAGAGATGAATTAAAAATGAAGCGAGACGTACCTGAACGAGAATAATCTCAAAGCAAGCGGGAAGGACAACAGTCGAAGCCGGAAAAGCGAAGCAAGTGTAGCTGAAACTGCGAGGGTCCGTAGGGTCGAGAAGCCAAAGCAACCGTCTATTCTTCAGGAGCAAACTCGTCCCACACCCAGGTAGTGAAAAAGAATAGCAACCGGCAAGAAAAACGACACGCTCTCTGCATAAAACGGGGCCCTTTCCGCGCGCTGTGGAGATAGACGAAGGGCAGGCGGGAAAACGCTGTCGAGCGAAGCGAGACCGGTTTCTGGGCGTGTGGTATCTTAGCATCTGCTGGTAGGAGCTGGCTAAATGTAAACAAAGCAGTCTTTTGTCGTCGAGAAGAATTATCATTGAAAAGTTGGCATGGCGATCCATTAATCACTGGGATCTTTGAATCTCTTGTCCTGACTTGGTAGTGCTGTAACAAGCAAGTCTCGGAGTCGTGGAGTCGGCGTTAGCCCCACTCCGGCGCCGAAACTTCAACCGGGCCCTCCGGGCTGAGAGCCACCGACTCAAGTATAACACTAATTTCGACAAAGGAAGGTACTCGACCACGGCATGCCTCCGTAATAACCTTCTACGCCATGCTAATATGACATAGTAGAGTTTCAGACTTCCGAATCGAATACTGCTGTTGAGCATGTTACCTTTGGAGTATAGCAGACGCTCTTACATCATCAAAGGTTGGATAGTTTACCATCATTTGATTACATCACATGAGATCTGGGTCAGGAGCAATGGGTGTTGTCTAAGCTACTTCGTTTTATTGAATAATATGATGCGACGTGATATGAACATTTGCTCCATATCCCGTACACCTTGTCGTCTGAACATTATTTTCATAGAATTATACATTAAATACAACGCTGAATATCGGTCATGATATGGGCGAGGTGGCCCGGGTGTCCTTTTTCCATCCATACATCCATAAGCATTACTCGCATCAAAGAAGGGCAGCAATGACGACACCGGCAGCGGCGGCGACCACACCGGAGCCGAGACGGCCGGCGGCGTTGGTGACCTGGACCGGAGGGGTGGTGGTCTTGCTAGGGCTAGGAGCGGGTGTGGTCTGAGCCGGGGGAGTGGTGACGGCCGGAGGAGGGGCGGGAGGGTTGCTAGCAGGAGGAGCGGGGGGGCGAGAGGGGGGAGCAGGGGGGGGTGCGGGAGGGTTGGG